>MRZZ01001289.1:0-12125 GCA_002025285.1 Acanthamoeba comandoni | reverse complement strand
AAAACATCTTTCTATTTTATATAAATACATATTGTGCACAACAATGCACACACCATTTATTATTACCATAAGAGATTGCCTTATATATATATACATATATACATATCACACACCTGTGCTATCATCATTGTTGTGTTCTTCTTCTTCTTCTGAGACAGAAGAGGCCAACAGCTTTCTTTAGCTGTGCCTGGCGCCATGTCTTAAATGCATTGAATTGGGCCCTGGGCATTCCCATCACTCGTGTGAACTCCTCATCTGAGAGATAGATCTATGGGGAGTTGGAGGCATGACACACCCGCCCACACACACACTACATTTGAATGAGTAAACAAAAAAAGGAGGCTCATCAAAGACCAGAGAGGAAGAGAAACAAAGAGAGAGAGAGAGAGAGAGAAGCCTTAGCCTGAGAACCCTTTCCCTTCTTTTTTCTTAGTTGCCTGTTTGTTGTTGTGGGTTGTTGTGGTGCTCTTCTGATCACATATTTCACATTCTGGACTGTAGCCCCAGGGATGGGCTGTGTGTGTGCTGCTGCATCGTCATCACATCATCACCGTAAGGTTCAGTAAGCCTTCTCACCAACACACAGATCAGCTATGATGGCAGAAGCTCTCTTTGGCAACAGGCAGAGAGTGCATGAATTCATCCCTTTTTTCTAAGAACACACCTGTTGAGTGTCTCTCTTAAATTAGGAAACTTATTCAATAAAAAGAAAAGCTTCTCTTTTAAAGGAGAAGTTGGAGGATCCATGTGGCATGAAGCAACTTTCTCGTCGGGGCTCCGAACTGAAAGATGTCGGGCAACAATATGGCCAGGAAGTCTTAAAGGTGCTCTGGGTGCTATTTTTTGATGATCTGGTTACTTTCGAGAGTGGGCGAAACTTGGATGGGTCATGTCCTTATCTGTCTATCCTGGTATTTTTATTTGAATGGTGTGACGAACATCTTCTATTTGTGTTCGATTCGCTCAGCACCGTTCATCTCTTTCAAAAAAGAGTGCAAGAAGTAAGTTTGGAGTTTTTTGAAAAAACACACCGCCTACCCCTCCTTGTGTAACTGTTTCACGGGAAGCGGTTTGAATAAATAAGTCATCCAAAAAGAAACGGAGTACCCGAGCTCACCTGTGTCTAAGTCTATCCACCTGAGGCTAGAACACTCCCACACAAAACACTCCTTCATGGACCAGCAGGTGAGAAACAACACTGAATCGACTTATGGAAACGCAGGAGTGCCCCTCCTGGGCTTCTCTGGGGAACACAAGAAGCCAAAAGGTAGCCGTAGTTGGTGTAGTGCTATCAGCTGCCACACAAAGAATGAAAAGAAAGCAAAGACACCCAAGTTGTTGAAAAAGAACCCTAGCATCTCAGAGACTATCAGGAAGAGAAGCTCGAGTGTGCCTAATCATAGCCGCCTGAACCTTCCTCCTCTTAGGCTGAAGGCGCCACAACAGGAAGATGAGATTCAGAGCGACGAACTAATGGATGTTGGACAGGCAATGATGGAAAATGAAGCCATCATCACAACCAGTAACAGCCTTGTCAGTGGAATGGCCTTGCCACCAGCACTTCAGCACACTCGCTACGAGAGAGCCAAGACGGCTGGCCCGGAACCTTCCAACCCAGCTCCAGTTGCTGTAAGCAGTCCCCTCTCTTTCACTCCCCCCTTCCATTCACACTCTCCTTCTTCTTCTTCTTCTGATGTTGATGATGATGGCTTCTATTTGGTGTCATCTCCAACTGTTGGCAGACTTATGAGGCGTGCAATGGTGTTCTGCTAAACCGGGAGCCAAGTGCAGGCTCCCTCCAAAGCTCGGTTCCTCCTCTCTGTGGCCTCCTGGACTCCCTGAATGACCTTGAAACCGAAGTCAAGCACATAAGCCAACACATTTCTCAGATAAAAGTGCAAGTGAAAGAGCTGCAGCGAGTAAGCTAACCTCTGTCCTCCTAACATCAGATGGCCCTCTTCTTCTCAGGGCCATCTGAGAACACACACACACACACACATATGCTAACAACAAAGATGCTGGGCGCAGTGTGTAGGTCCAAATGCAGTGGAGATGGCAACAGGGGGTCCAGTGAAGCACATGGCCACCCCACGCTACGAGGCCGGCCGTCCTATTCTGTCTTTCTCCAACTTCAGGCCTCCAGGACTGCCCAAACTGAATCTTGCCAATATCATCGAAAGCGAAAGAGAAAAGGACAGAGAGTAAGTGTTCACCCTAACCCTAAGTCCCCTTCCCTCTGAAGAAAAAAAAAACCAACAACAATCCAGACTCGTTTTTAACACGAACATATCTTTGCTGCTGCCAGCAGGCTGTACAGCCCAGATCGGTCCAGATACGTCGAAAAACTCAGCAGTCCTCGTTCGGCCTTCTCGCCTCGCAACAGCCCTCGCTTCACGCCGTATCCGCTCCACCCCAAAACTTAAGTGTGCATTTTGGAATCAAAGAGAGGAGAAACGGGGCGCCCCCGAAAGCAAATGTGTAAAAAAAAAAGTGTATCCCGCCATAATTTTGTTGCTCTTGGGGCTGTTTGATACTGAGAAAAGAAACTCGATTTAACAATTTCAACGGATCGTTTTGTCTGTTGTTCACTAATAAATTAACGGTTATGTCTATGATTATAAATAGCTGACATTTATTCTCCTCCGAGATTTGACTTGTCATACAAGGACTTCATAATATCTGCGCAAACCTATGGAATTTAGAACTGGATGGCAGCTCCCTTCTTCTTCTTCTCACCGCCCAACTCGAAGTGCTTGCATCTCTTGATGGTCTGCTGGTGCTTTTGATGGCATTTGTTGCATTCCATTCTGAGCACAATTTTCTTTGTGGTTTTGGCCTTCTTGTGGAAGACAGGCTTAGTCTGACCACCATAACCAGACTGCTTTCTGTCGTAACGCCTCTTACCTGTCATTCATCAGAATTTACAAAGCAAAAGATGCAAGGCGAAATTAACCAAATGGGGGCCTCGCCGAATAGTAATTAACTTGTGAATATTTACCTTGGGCGAAGATGGAGGCCTTGCCAGCCTTGTACTGGGTGACCTTTTGGGCGGTGTGCTTCTTGCACTTCTTGCAGAAAGTATTCCTGGTCTTGGGGATGTTCACCTAGATGAACATTAATTTACGGCGTTATTGAAACATAGTATACCCCGCTGCGCAACAGCATCGCTATCGATTTGGCGTGCATAGATTCAAATTCACGTGAAGGATTAGGGCATCTACATACCATGTTGGCTGCTGTGGAGAACCGGCACAGATGGAGGATAGAGGGAAAGGAAGGAAAAAAGAGAAAAAAGCCAACCCGCCACCCAAAAAAAGGTTCCAGAATCCGGCTTATTTCCCACAACGTGTTCACCAACTCTGTGTAGCCGAAAGCTGTGGGAGATGCTGCTCAATTTGACTCCTTCAATAACCATGACAGTTAAGAATCATGAGAAATGCAACAAAGTCTTTGCTTTCCATGACTTTGGCTTTCTTTTTTTTTTACATCTTGCACACAGTTCATCTGAGAACCGTGCCAAGCAGCCAAAAAGGCCAAACATTCTGCAAGACGAAAAGGCGCATTCCGATGAAATTCTTGGAAATGCTCTCAAAAAGTATTTAGGAAAGGGCACCAGAAAACTTTGGAGCTCAGTCAGTGGTCGTGGTCGTGACCGTGTTGTCTGGCCTCTACAGAGAGAGAGAGAGAGAGAAGCGCATTTTCGCATCCTTGTGCGAGAATTCACCTGTTTATCAGTGCTGCCATGGAGGACGACGACGACGACGATGGTCAAATAGTTGTCTCTCTTATCACCTCTTTGGAGACCATTGTGGGAAGGACCTCAACAAAGCAGATGCAATTGCAAAGAGAAAAAGATATGCTCTTGAGTCGCTTTGCTTCCCTGTAAGTTTTCAATGGTGTGTGTGGAGCAAGTAGCACCACACAGGGGTGTTTTGTGTGCGCGCGAAGGGGTAATATAGCCTCTTAGGGCAAGAGAACACTAACCACCCATTTTCTCCAACAAACACTGCTGCAGAGCTTCAGAGACCTTCGAGAATGCCAAAAAGAGAGGCTACATGTGTGGAACCCTGACAAAGCAGGGCAATGTGTTCAAGACGTGGAGGGATAGGTTCTTTGTGCTGAACGACACCCGAATGCTCCTGTTCTATTACGAAAACGAAGAGGTACAGTGCCTCCTGATCTTTGTATTCCTATATGATACCACAAATCCACAAAGGAGATAGCCATCAACAATACTTGAAGTTCAGATTTGCGATTCCCCCCCCCCCCCCCCAAAAAAAAGAAATCAAACCCCGCAAATAGCAAATCTTTCACCTTTGTCTCACTTGAATTTCTTTACTATCCTTGATAGAAAGGGATTGTGAAAGGGGCCATTGAGCTACAGGGTTGTGAGGCCTTGAGAGATGTAACAAGAGGCAAAGATCTTTGCTTTCAGATATGTTATCCAAAAGAGCCCAGCAAAAGGAAATATTTTCTTTTGGCGAAGAACAGACAGGATCTTCAGCATTGGATAAAGAAAATCAATCAAGTAATACAGCAACATGCAGTAGCCCATTTTGACAAGTTCAAGCAAGGAAGTTGTTTTTTGACCTCCTTTCAGCCACATAATTCGCAAGCTCTTCCTGTAAGAAGACCATCTGGGGCCACACCACTATCTCTAAGGCCAGAGAGTGATCAAAAGCGGTGTACCTCTCTGCCAGTTCTTCCTTTGTATCGTTATGCTTCAGGCACCAATATACAAGATGATGAAGTACCAGCAAGAGCCCTGTCTGATTTTGTGCACGAGAAGAAAGTGTTTGACGGAGACGAAAGTGGAGAAGGAGAAAGGGAAGTTGACGAATGCTCTTTGAGTGTGGAAAGGAAAGAGATAAGAGAAGGAGAAGAATTCAAATGGAAAGAAGCTAACAAGGACAGCAAGCGACAGTTGAAGCCTTTAATTGTGATAAATGGCCATCGTGGAATTGAACAAGCTGAAGTCGCTGCAAAGGAAGATATTCCATTACCCCCTTCTCTTGAATCAGATGGAGAATCCGAGCCAAATGAGAATGCTGGTGGTGATATATCACAGGAACAAGCGGTTGCAAGAGAACAGCCATCACCGAATGAACAGCGAAGTGCAACAGAAGATAAAATTTCTTCTACATCTGTTGCGAATGTAGAGGAAAGTCGAGACCCAGAAGAGCTAGACGAAAAGTATCAGAGGTTTGTGACATCCTTTTAGTCTCTTCTTCTTCTTACTGCAATCAACCTTCCTTTGGCTCACACTCAATCCACTCTGCTAAATCCAACAGTTTGATAGATGAAAGCCGAACGAAAGTGTTAGCACAAAAGGAGCCCCATGGCTCCGAAACCAAAGGTTGGGTCTTGGTGAAGGTATATTATTACTTCTGATGAGTTAATCCCCAACACGGCTATTAACACTCTGTGTTTTCTTACCATATCCTTATCTCTCTCTCTCTCTCTCTCTCTCGTATACGCAAGGATAACAATGATATACTAGTGAGCAAAAAGGATTGCAAGGACAGCTCCCTAATCATGACAAGAGTCGAGGGTCGGGTGAAAGCTCGTCCTCAAGATGTAGCTGATCTAGTATCCTCCATGCGTACGCACAACATCTCTCTCTCCCCCTCTCCTTTTCTTCTTCTTCTTCTTCTTCTTGCAGAGCATCGTTCTACGTGCTGATAGAAAGAGATTTTCGTTTGACTGATATGCATCTGACTATATCTTCATTTTTTTTATATTTTTTCTATACACACACACACAGGGCATGACCCGTTGGTGTTGGGCATGAAAATAGTCAAACAAATGGACTCTTGTACAGACGTAGCCCATTTGCAATATCGATCCGTTTACCCCTTCGTCTCTAACCGCGACTTTTTGCTGTTGAGGTCCCGATATCAGGACCCCGAAACAGGTAAACGAGCCCCCCCCCCCCCGCTTTCAATAGGGAAAAAAAAAACAGAGGGGGGCTCTCAAAGCATTGAGAGTTGGCTGGAGGTGAAGTTTGTTGTGACCAAAAGAAGTGAACCGTTGTTTGGCCCCTCTACACAACAAACAAACAAACAAACAAAAAGCTAGTCATAACCAATTGGTGGCAATATAGGTACTTGCCTTTGTTGTGCGACGTCTCTTCCTCCAGGGCACAGCAATGATGTCTCTGAGCCGGTCGCCAAGAGCTGTGTGCGTGGAGAGATCATCAACAGTGGGTGGGTGATAGAGCCCTTTGGGGAGGAGTCCTTCTGTACGTATGTGTTGTGTGTGAACCCCAAAGGCTGGATGCCCAGCTGGGTTGTAAATATGTTTCAAACGGATGACATCTTCATGTCCTTCTGCCAGCTCAAACAGTTGGTGGAGCAAAGCAGCGCCCACCACACACCAGATTGTCAATAGTAAAAAGAACAATGACAACAACAACAACAAACTATATATATATTATTTCTTATAATAGTAATACATATTTATACATCATTAAAAACATATGCTTCTGTTGTTTAAATATTTTATTTTTTGTCATTAAAAAAAGGATGCGATTAAAAAAAAAAAAATGGCACCTGACTAAGAGTTGTGTACGCAATTTATTAACTACAGACCGTGGTGAGAATCAGAACAAAGACTTGTTGTTGTTTGTCCAACTTGAGTTTGTGTGGTGGTGCTGGCCATCATTTGTTTCTTGAGAGGTTGTTGATCACAAAGAAGGAAGTGAAACAACAACACTGGCATGTCAATTCTCAACCAACCAACCATTTGGCCGCTTTGATTTGTATAAATAATTAATGAAGGCAAAGCACCCCCCCAGCGGCCCAACTGCCCGTTTGCCCCCCCCCCCAAAATTAATCACAAGGCCCTCCTTTCGATCAACTTTTTTGGACTCTTGTCATCTTAGCGAAGAGAGAAGACGCAAATTCGCAAGTCGTAGTCCTGATGTCCTCGATTGCAGCCTCGCAAGAGGATGAAGAGACCTTCAACATTTTAGAGGAGCTGTCCTCTTCAAGCCACGAAAAGGTCTCACTCGGTTTTCAGCACATTATTCAACTGGCTGAGGCGAAAGACAAGGATGTTTCGATTTTCTTGCCCCTCATCTGCCAGGTACCCCCCCCCCCCCAAAACCAAACTACTGCCACAACGATTCCCCCATTGACTTGTAATTGCTGCAAATTCCAGTGTGGATTGGCGAGCACCACTGGTGCTGGTTCAATACCTCTGTTACGACAGCTGGCGTACAAGGCTGTCCGTTCTGTTCGTGCTCCTCTCTCGCACCAAGCATGGTACCGTCACCCATGCTCGCCCCCTTTTCTTGGCTTAGGCTAGCTCGTCGCTCTGCATACTTTTGGTCTTTGTTCGAACAGCTTAGCTTATCTGCCTTCTCGGTGCTGTTCTATCTTGTAGGGCGGTGGTGGGAGATGCCATAGCTAGAGATATTACGTCGCGAGAATGGCAACTGAGAGCGGCTGCAGTTAGCACATTAGCACATCTACCTCCATTCATTATCATTGTGAGTGATCTTTTCCTTCCTCGAACATGTATTCACAGAAATGCTCAAAGACAAAATTTTCAATCGGCATGAAGACGCACTTTACCTTCTTCTCATTGCTTTTGCTTTAATTATCTTCACACACACTAAAAGGAAGGGATGAAGTCTGGCAAATTCGATTTGAAGGCCAATTTGGCGGATCCAGAGGCACGGCTACGCCAAACATGTGTACAAGTACTATTCGAGCTCGTTCAAAACTGTAATTCACTGTATAAGGTACCGTGTCCCTTTCTATTCTCCTCTTCACCCATGTTCTCTCTTCACAAAACTCCCAATACTCTGCTCTATAGGTTGAGTGGAACGGACAGACGTTCATGGAAGAGGCTTGGATAACCATAGCCGAAAAAATATATGACAGTGACCAATATGTCTGCTCTGTGGCCTTCTCTGCAGTACTTTACACTTCCAACAGAGATCTCTAATGGGTCGCGCCCTTTCTTCTAACACTTTGTTTTTTCATCACAAGTTGGGACTTTTGTTTAGAGATGCAGTATCAATTACCAACAATCTCCCTTATGAGGAAAAGTAAGTTTTTGTACCTGTTAGAATTATAACCTAGGAATCATATTAAACCTCACTACCCTAAATACAGAGATTTGCGTGTAGTAGTACGAAAAACTCTGTTGCAAGTTTCAAGCAAGATCAACACAATGCTAAGTCGCTTTACTGCTTTACCCGATGAACTGGCGAGGCCTGTTGTTTTTCCTCTCACGTATATTATCAACTCAGTAAGTACTATTTTTCAGAAGGTTCGCCGAACAAAGTATGTTTATATTTCTTTAAGGTTCTAAATGATACCTATCCTTATGTTCTTAGTGCATACAAAATGAAGACTTTGGAAGCACAGACAGCATTACTACCCGTACGCCTCTTCTCTCTCTCTCTCTCCTCCCCCCCTCTGTCTATGTGTGTGTTGGTGTAGAGAAGAGGAGAGCAGAATGATTTGGTTAATAATTTGTTATTTTGCTTTGGTGTGCTTATTCTCAATGATATTTAACATTTTTAGGATTAATTCTCGAGGAATTTGTAGAAAATCATTTATTGTGTCTTCTGGGAGCATCGAGCCCTTCGTTGATGTACGAAGTGGCCTTTGCCATTAAATATCTATACCAGCACTATCCGACTACACCTCTGCATTGGATAGCCAAAGCACTAAATGTTAGTACTATTTGTATGCGTACACAAAGGGATACCTCTAATCATTGGTTCCTTGAATAGGCACTCATAACGTTGCTTGCATGCCAACTGAGCCCCGCAAGTATATACCTTTTACTAAAGGTTTGTTGACCTCTTTGCAATTCAAATTTCTTAGTATGCATGTTTTTAATCAAGCGCCCGAACAGGACATAGTATCTTTGTTTCAGATATTGGAAGAAAATCAAACATACCAAACCGTGCGAAAACTTTTCGTTTCCTCTCGACTTCTTCCCGGTAAGAAACATGTCATTTGTGATAAACTTCTTACTTCTTGCTTACAATTCATTTTTTGCTTCTACAAAGAGACCCCGCAGAGAGTGGAAGTTATTTGCAAAATTTGCAATGAAGTGTTGCAATTTGATAATTCTAAGTTGCTTTCTATGGTACGCTTTTCATTCTTTTTGCATTGTGGTTATTCCTCGCGTACATTGGTTTATGATCTTCATCATACAGAAACAGGGCACAAGCGATCTTTGCACAATAATGAGTACACTTGCAACTGATAATCTCATGATGGATTTGGTTTGGAACACAATGGGGACTCTGCGCGAAGAGGTAGTAGCGTGCATAAGCTTGCTGTGTTATTCAAAGATACAAGAGGCACAACAGGATACAGTGAATTCATGGCTCGACGAAGGTAATCTCTTTTTTCCCATAGAAAAGCCATGATGCCTAGGTAATTAACATTAATGCTGATTTTTCTTCAATTATAAAAGGGATGATCATATTAGAAGGGTTGGCAGACAGTGTTACTTGGGACACTGCTGAGCGCCACTATGCCCATGATGCATACCTGCGACTCTTTGATACTGTGGCATCTTCTGCAACGGTTCAAAAAACGTCACACAAGCGAGCTATCAGAAATGTAAGAAGAGACTGATATGGATCTAATTGTGCAAATATTTATTAACTTTGCTTGTTACAGCTTATCATGTCCAAGTTTTTCCCCAAGCTCTTTTCCATCAAGGACGTACAAACATGTCTTAAGGTAATGGTTATAAAGCATGCTTCTTTAATGTATATACTTCTACCTTTTTGATTTTATTGCTGGTATCTTTAATGGAAAATTGTCGTAAGGGTTCCTTCTTATGAAGGACTCTTACCCACTCAACAATGGTACCCTTCTTAACTGCATCTCTCTCTTTAGGTGGTGTATATTTTGTGCAAACATGGGGGCAAGCTGGGGCGAGAGACGGGCATAGGCCTGTTAGCTGTTATTAAACGTCGATTTTTACAAATTGACGCCTGCGAGGCCCGAAGAGAGACACTCAGAGTAACAGCCAAGTCAGGAAAACTGGGCGTATGATTGATACAATTGCAGCAACTTATCCTGTTCTCCGAGTTCATTTACTGAGATCTCTCTTTTTTTTTTCTCTCGCACCCCAGACAGGAAATAGGCAGTCAGTACCCAAACCAGATTATTTGGAATCATCATTAATTTGTTTGCTCTTGTTGGCCACACAGTGTGAACCCATACGCAAAACTATTAGTGAGGATATTATCACAAAGTTAATGTCCATACACGCCGATGATTCCATGCTGCAAGAAAGATGTCGTGTTTACCAGAATAGAATTAATTTCCTTGCAACAAGTCCCACCAAGGCGAGGCTCAAACCTATAGTAATTCAAAAAGGAAAGATCAAGGACAAAGGAAAACATTTGAACAATGAGAAAAATAACAAAAAAGCAGACAGCAACCTACTTAGCAATGGAGAAAACAACATAGACGCTCAGGTCTTGCATGAAGGAAACAATGAAAGACAGTATTTCGATTTTTCATTTTTGTTGCCAACTGATTTGCGAACGACGTTTGACCCCAACAATCCAGGTACATCCCCAAGCCAGGAATGCACCACATACATTGCTTTCATATTTAGCACTAATGCTCGTGACAAACAGATGATGAATTTTTTGTGGCTTACAAGCGAGCTGTGGAGGTACGACAACCACCGGCCTCAAGGACAGAAACGAGTGAGCTAAGGCCGCGAATGTTAATATCTAGCCCCAGCGATCCCTTTGCAATCCATGCAGCCCATCACACTGACTCTTCACAGCAATCTATTGTATCCTTTCCAAACCTTCATTTTGTTTGTTTGTTTTTTTAACTTGGATAATTCTCTTTCTCGCCTTCTCTTATGTTTCACACTTGACCCCTCAAAAGAGAGTTACTATCTGGATAACCAACCTTACTTTATCGCCCTTGGACCGCCTCAAGATCTTGATAGGCGTATGCGGCGATCTGCAAAGCAGCAGCAACACTCCCCAACTGTCAAAGGCACACACTCCTTTTTTTTATAAACAAAAAAAAAAAAAAAAAATGCATCACACAACCATACCAGTGAAGATGTTTTTCTTCTTTCTAACGGATGGCCGCTTCTGTTATATATCACTGCATTATTGAAAGTAGGTGATAGGGCAGTTGGATGCGGGCGATGTGGTTGAGTGGGAAGTATCCTTCAAAGCATTGTCGTTCGGCGATGTGGCGCTTCACCTTCAGCTGCTCGTAGAGGCTAAGAAAGATCCCAATTTTGTGGTCATACAAGGCGGACGAGGAGGCAAATCTCACCCCTGCCCCTTCCTCTTCCTCACTTGCATCTTTTCATCTTTTTTGGTTTTGTTTGTTAACAAGACCAATCACACACACTTGTTTCACAGGCGTGGGGGCAATGGGCACATCTATTTCGGCTGATTCTTCTGGTCTGACCTACCGCACACTGTACAGTACGCCCTACAGAATTCATTTTAGTGAGCTCATGCTGCCCATCAAATACTCTACACACGACTTTCTGCAGCAATGGAACAGGTTAACCAACATTGTTACTACCAATGCAGCTGTGCATTTTTTCTYAGTTCGTCATCATTTTCTTTCGACCTCATTCACACATTTCTCATTCTCATTCCCATTTCATTCATTCATTCACACAACAGATTTAGTTCGGTGTGGGTGTGCGAGCTGCGGTTTGCCAAAGGGGTGTCGAGCAGTGATATCTTGGCCGTGCTCGACAACAACACTCCCTTTTCTCGTGCTATCGGCGGGACACAAGACCAACTTAACTTCCATGTACCCCCCCCCCCCACCACAAGGGAGAGAGAGCTGAATGAACCTACTACACATTATCTTCCAATGTAAACCAGCAAGCTCTTAATGATGCATCTGTAAGCTGAAGACAACTCTTTCTTTACCATACAGATGGGCTATTGTGGGTGCACTTGGTTTGGCGAACAGCTCTACTTGATGCTATCTGGGGCCGACACGGGGGAGGGCCTCATTGAAGCTCGCTTGGAATGCAGAGCTAGCAGTCCTGCGGCCTTGCAGGCCTTTAGCGCTGCTGCCCAGACCCATTGGCTTGGTTTTCTGTTTAGCAACAAAGTGGAAATCCTGAAGGAGAAGAGCAGA
>MRZZ01001287.1:0-11325 GCA_002025285.1 Acanthamoeba comandoni | reverse complement strand
TTGAAGGTGGTAAAAAATACTGGCAGAAATTGACTTGTTCTCGTATCTGTGTTTATCTGGCGCAGGTAAGACAGAGAATTCCACAGGCTGGTTGAACCCTACGCAGGCACTTTCGGAGCAGGGTGTGCCAGAGGACGCTATTTTGACCCTGAAAAAGAAATATTATGTCGATGATGATCGCGTTGATAGGAGTGATCCTGTCCAGCTTCACCTTGTCTATGTACAGTGTCACGAAGGCATGTTTTCCCACCACCTGCTCATCTCTCCTTTGACAGACCCTCCCCTTTCTCCAATTTGCCTTTTTCCTTACACATTTCAAACCTATATTTTGTAAATCCAGGTGTTGTCAAGGGAGATCATCCTGTCTCAAAGGAAGAAGCCTTTAATTTTGCTGCTCTTCAATGTCAGATCGTTTATGGCAACTTTACGGCAGAAAAGCACAATAAGGCATTCTTTAAAGAGAAGAAAATCGAAGAGCTTGTTTCTATTACTCACAGAAAAACTAAAGGTACTGTGAAGAGAAAGAAGGATAACCGCAATTTTACTTTGTGATGATATTTCCACAACTGATTCTTTTGATGAATTAATTGTTTCAGCCTTGTCTGATGTTGTGATAAATCATTCAGATTATTTTGTGTTACCTCACAACACCTAACAGCCACTTCTCGTCCTTTCAAACATAGGTCTGTATGACGATCTTGTTAAGGAATGGAAGAAGCTTGTGAACATGACTGAGGTCAATGCCAAGTATCGTTATGTACAGTTGTGCCGTTCTCTAAAAACCTACGGTATTACTTACTATCGTGGCAAGTGGAGGCCAAAGGGAAGGAAAAGAATGGAAGATCTTATGCTTGGCATAACGAAAGAGAATATTATCTGCATGGACCCCATTTCTCGTCTTGTCTTGGTAAGTATTCCATTTTGATGAACAATAAGAAAGTGCTGGCACTGACTCCTTGTGTCGTCTCATTTGCAGGAAGACCACCCTTTAATTCACTTAAAGCGCTGGGCTGCAGGTCCCAACAGTTTTACAATGGATTTCGGTGACTACAGAGATGAGTATATTATTATTGGTACCACGGAAAGTGAGGCAATCTCTCAACAGCTTGCTGGGTAGGAAATACCAATTATTTTTTTTGATAAGGATCTGTTAAGAATATATATTTTGTATCATTTAGGTATATCGATATCTTGTTGAAGAGGCGTAAAGATGGTGGCGTGGTGATAGAGGATGATGAAGGAGAAAATGCCATAGAGGAACATGTAGGCACAGTCCATGGTTTGGCTGTACAGAGCGTTACCACAACAGAGTATGGTGGTGGCTTTGGAGACCAAGGTTCTGCCTCGCTAATGCCTTCTGGCGGTCAAATTCCTGGTATTGCAACTCTCCTTCGACCTTCCTTTTGCTTCAGGCATACACTCTTTAATAGCTTTAATTTTATATTCGAATATAATACACAGGTATATCTCCTGGTCTTGCGGGAATGCTCGCTCATGTGGGCACCTTGATGGATGCCGACAATGCGTTGATGAACATGCTCAATGACCTCCTTACACCTCTTCCTATTGGTCAACATGGCGGAAAGACCCCAGAACAACTTCGCCAGGAGCTTACTAACTATAATAACGCATTGGCTGCTGCTGCTGGCGCGCTAATTCGAGACGCAGGGTCTGGTCTACCCCGCTCGGAGCTGGATAAGCATTCAAATGGCCTTGCACTTAATCTCGCTAACTTAATTGGTGCTGCCAAGCTTGCGGCTGCAGCTGCAGGTATTTACTGACTTAATTACATGTTAAATCGACCTTTTATAATAATTCAAAAAAAAAAAAAAACCCAAAATAAGGTGGTGATGTCAGTTTATTGGATGGTGCCAAGGCCGTCACTGATGCATTGAAGCAGCTCATGTCAGCTGCTGGTAATCTGGCAGATAATCCTAGCCCTTTCACAAGGGCCTCTCTACTAGAAGCTGCAGGCTTGCTGCAGGCTACATCAGCAGCTCTAAATGCTACTGCAAATGGATACTATGCAGATGATGGTAAATGATCAATTCTCTTGAGATCGCAAAGTTTGATGCTTGACATTACTGGCTGTTTTTCAATAGATTCAAGAAACTTGCTCTTGGCGTCTGCCCAAGCTGTAGCTGCAGCTGCAAGGGACCTAATGGACAGCTCTTCCGCTGCCGTTGCCAACAGTGATCCTGGTACTAAGCAAGCTCAAGGAGCGGGAGCTGAGCGTCTAGGCTTAGCAAGCACCAAAGTGAGCAGTACATGCGAAGCAGTTGCCCCTGGTACAGAACTACATGTCTCATGAGTATGTAGGTTTAAAACGTATTATTAATAAGCAATGTAAACAATAGTTATTGCTGACCAGGGTTGCCAGAAATACGTGGTTGACGCAGCCAAAGTACTCACTGACAGTTGTCAGGCTCTAATTGCTGGTATCCAGGCTGGCGTGCGTGATCCTGCCGCCAGGAACGATCTTGCTAGAGCTGCCAAGATGGTACTATTGGCTGACACAAAGAAGAAATTATTGTATCAGGGCTCATCTTTTTCCATTACTGTAGGTAAATGAGGCCTTACAGCAACTAGTAGCCTCTACTCAGTGTGTGGGAAGTAGAACCCAGGCCAATAGGTACACTTTTAGTAATTTGATCACTAATTCAACCAGACTAAAGCGAGATTTTCTAATCATATAGAGAGGCCATGGCTGCTGCTGCTTTTGAGATACAAGACGCTGTGGCTCGTCTCATGAGTTCTGAAGGCAACGCAAATTTGATAATTGCTTCCAGCCGTGCTGTCGCAACAGCCCAAGCCAATCTTATTCAAGCCGCCAAGGCTGTAGCCAAGTAAGAGCTTTCTAAGATTTACATGATAACTTAATTGACACAAATATTCAATTCCGCAGAGACTCTGACGATAACGAGAAGAACCGTTTGTTGAAGGGTGTGGCGGATCTAACAGCAGCCGTCAAAAACATGCTTGCATCTGCTAGTACCTCTGCTAACGACCCCAGCGATAAAGAGGCACACAAACACCTGCGGGGCGCTGCTACCAGTGTTGCAGAAGAGACCAAGAAAATTTTGGGCGATATAACGGTTTGTAACACAATATATCATACCCAGTTTTTCACATTACTCTTCCTCTGAGCATTTTCTTTTACAAATTCAGACAAAAGAGGCAGCTCTTGCAGCACTTCGTACGGCTTCGAAAGCTGTGGCAGCTGCCACATCTTGTCTTGTCGCTGATGCTAAGGGTGTCTCTCCCCAGTTGGATGCCGATTCAAGGTCCTCGCTCCTCAATGCAGCAGGCCAAGCCGCATCACGTAAGATTTTCGATTTTTAAGCAGAAATCTATTTGGGGCTTTAGTTATTTTTGGCATTCCATGAGTTGAGTAACTGATGCAACCTTTGCGATAACAGAAACTGTTGCGCTTGTTGGTTGCGTGAGAGATTCCTGGAACAATCCTAAGAATCAAGAGTTGGAAAAGAAGCTGCTTATGGCTGCTGCTGCTGCTGCTAAGGTATCTTCCCCTTCTTGCTGAACTGTACAGTTTAGCCTTTCAATGCAGCCTGTTGTTGGTTCTTTGTCTATTTCTGTTAATTAATGATAATTTATATGCCAGCCTGCTACCGGTTTAGTTGCCTTTTCTCGTGCCTGTGTGACTAAGCTCAGAGATCCTCAATCTAAGACTAAGCTTACTACTGCTGCAACCGCTGTATCTGATGCTTTGCGGAAAATGCTCGAGGCTCTTACTGGTTCGTAATGAAGTGAAAATTGATTAATTCTAATTCTTATGAGCTTACCCCTTGGCCACACTTACAGCTGTCAAAGAATCTGATGGCCACATGGAAGTTGACGAAGCCCTGGAAGGCTTTGCAGCATCTGCAGCAGCTCTCGATTATGCTCTTCTAACTGCTCGAGAAGGCACATTTGAGCCCATGTCTGGCCAGTCTCGCGACGGCGCAATGGAGCTTCTGAAAGTTTCAACGAAGGCCTTGCGCGAGGCTACTGAGGATCTGGTAGACAAAGCAAAAGTATCTCCTCAGGCAATGGGYCCCCCTGCAAAGACAACCACCAATACTTGTGGCCAGGTCTTTAATGCAGCCAAAGCTGTGGCTTCTACCACTGATGAGAAACCAGCTCGCGTCAAGATTTTGAGCAGCGCCAAAGTGGTAGCCCATTCAGTTGAAAGGTTGATCAATGCTGGTCGTGCGCTGTCTAACAACCCATCGGATGCAGACCTAAACAGTAACGTAAATGCGGCGCTCAGTGCCGCCATTGCAGCGATAGACCAGCTTCTATCTGCAGCGAGCAACATTGGTGCTGGCAGCGAAGAATGCGATAATGCTTCAGAGGTATGTTTAGCTACAGTGAATTTCAGGAGGCAGCACTGTATTAACTACATAAATCCTTAGTCTATTGCCAAGGGAGCTTTGGAATCCCTAACAGGATTTGCCACGGGCAGTAGTGCTGACTTGCAAGAGATGGCAGATGAGTTGGCTCAGCTCACCAAGGCACTAGACGCTGCAGTTTCTCAAGTTGTTGATTCTGCCAGGCACAATCCTAAGGTAGGAACATAACGAAGTTAGGATTGCACTATTTTATTTGTGATTAAAACACCTGTACAGGCCCTAGGCGGTGCGGCTAACCTGACAGCGAGCACAATGCCGCCTATTTTAAGGACCACAAATAATGCTGCTGCTAAGACTAGTGATGCTGATGCGTCGGAACACATCCTCGCGTCTGGAAAGAAATTGGCTGATGATACAAGTAACCTGCTGCAGGAAAGTTTAGACTTCCTCTAAGCTCGTGCTCGTATTAGTTGTTCCTTGCATATAATGTCTTTTCTTGAATGTCTCCACTTCAACAGGCCGCCAAGGGACTTGCTGCAGCGCCTCAGGACAAACAAAGAGATCACCAGTTGGCTTTGGCTTCTAAAGGTGTAAAGGAAGATATCAAGGAGCTACTGAAATCTGTAGACGCCGCCATTCCTGGAAAGAAGGATCTAATGGCAGCGCAACAAAAGATTTTAGCTGCTACTAATCGTCTTACTCAACCCTCTATTGGCCGTGGCAATCCTCAGGTCCCTCTATTTGCTTATTTTTTCCCCCCCATTTCTCAGATTTTGATTCAAGTCAATTATTACATAACAGGTCTCTCTTAAAGAAGTCACTGATTCCGCTAGAGCTCTTGCTGACTCTGTAGGCAGGATTGTAGCATCTGCAAGAAACTTCCCTGAGAAACTAGGACCATACAGCATCCAAGCCGCAGAAAGCGTCTCGGAAATTGTGGATTCCTCCAAAGATGCTTCCTCTTGTGACCCTGCTGCGGGTATAATGTTGACAGCAAACAAGCTTTCAATCGATGCAAAGAAGATAACCGACGATACAAGTGATCCTGCAACTGTCTTTGATGGAACGAAGGATGTTGCAAGAGATGCTCTCTTACTTGTAAACAGCGTTAAAAAAGCTGCCGAAAAAGAACTAGGTAAAGTTAGTCTTAATTAATCATTATATTTGACTTCTCACTAACTGATTTTATCCTCAGATACCCGTGCCAAGAGCGATCTTATTGTTGCAGCAGAAAAAACAGCACAATCTACTGCGGGCCTCGCAATAGCGGCCAAGGCTGCTGCTAAAAGAGAGCCAGGTTATGAAGGCAAAGTAACTGCTTCTATTGCGAACCTACAGGCTAATCTTCAAGCCGTTCTGGCCTACAACAAGACAAATGGAGGGCCTGATTTCCGTGGCTTGCTTCGGGCAGCACGTCAGGTTGCAGAAGAAGCTGCCAAGATGATTGATATCCTGAAGGTATTTCAACGTTGTTCCACCCTTTGTACCACACATACATTTTAATACTTCATTTACTACCTAGGTGGTTTCAGGAAAGCCCAAAGATGCCTCGGCACAAGGCCAGCTGGCAGTTACTGCCAAATCTACAGGTGATGCCATCAGACAACTCATTCAAGCTGCTGAACTCCTAACGTATGGCCACAAAGGTACCTTCTTCCCTTCTAATGCTCAAGTATTTTAGCTGTGGACAACTATGGCGATATACTTTATTACCATGTATATTGTCCCTGATTTACCACATAAATTGAAGTCTACAACTGAAAAGAAAACTCATTGTCCAATTGATTTTTCGCTTCACTAACGTAGATACACCTGCGTGTTGCCAATACTCCTTTTATTTGAACTGTATTTAACATTAATTTCTTCAGAATGTAAGGAGGCTGTTGAGGTCATTCAAAGGGCCATTGGAGACTTGGATGCTGCCGCTATCTCGGCCACTGTCGGTTTGTTGGAGGCTCAAGTCGGTGGCCCTACTAATCAGCAGTGTAAAGAGGAGCTTATTTCCCTTTCTCGAGATCTTGCATCTACAACAGGAAAACTTGTCAATGCTGCTAAGAGCGATCCTGAGGTGAGACAATTATTGCCATCAGCATAAAACACTGCGTAAGGTGTATAAAACATTAATTGCGTTGTTTCGATTATCTTCTTTCCCAGAACCTCGGTCCTGCCGCCGCAGAGACCTCTGCCGTGATTCCTAAAATTGTCGAAAGCTCTAAGAGGCTGGCCGCAACCACTTCTGATTCCGATACCCAGCAAGCTCAATTACAGCTTTCAAAGAACATGGTTGACGCTATGCTCTCCCTTGTAACAGGCGCCAGGTAGCTTTATTTTTGTATTTTGCGATGCAATTCGTAACTGTCTCACCAAAAGCATTTATATTCGTTTAGGGCTACTTCTTCAAACCCGTATGACCAGGAAACGCTCAATGGTCTGGCTGCTGCAGCCAGGCAGGTTTCCAATGCCATTACAGAACTAGTGTCTTCGCTCAAGGGCGGTGTGATGGGTTTGCGCCAATGTGATGAGGCCATTTCCTCAATTGAGTCTCAACTTGCTAATCTGGGCAAAGTTGCTCCTGGTCCGAAAAAAACTTATGCACAAGCAAGTAAGTCCATATTTCTCCGAAATGAATTGCTTGAGCACTCTCCCAGAAACTAATAAGTCTTTCCACAGGCGAAGACCTGACTAAACAGACCAGAGAGTTGGTAGGTTGTGTTGGCAAGATCGCCGCGGTAGCGAAGAATGACTACGATAAAATAGGCGAAACAACCAAGTCCATCGCCGATGGTGTTGTTCCTCTTCTAGTCCTTTCGACTAATTGTGCTCTGGCGGCCACAAATGAGGAAGATGTGCGACAAAAATTACTCAGAGGAGCCCAAGATGTCATTAACGCACTTAGGGGTACTACATTAACAAAGATTCTTTGCACTCACACATGTAATTGTTGTTAACTTCCCTTCAATCTGCTAGATGCCATCTCTGCTGCTAAGAATATCGCCGCAGATCCAAAGAATTCTAACGCTATGGCACAGCTCTCTCAGCAGCAAAGGGCAGTAACAGTTTCCATCGGCAACCTTCTCAATGCGGTAAGGGAGAAAGTTCTTTCTGTCTGGTGTCATCTTCAAAGCTTTTGACATTGAATGGATGAATAGGTGAGAGAGGGAGCTACTCTGGAGAGAGATGCGGAATACGCAATTGCTCGTATCCAGGCAACGATGGCAGAACTAGATTCTGCTTCTCTGTTTGCCGCTGCTACTGCTGGTCAGCTCGAGGTTGAGCTTGTCCAAGGTAAACTTGAACACTTCCGATCACAGCTCTCCAAAAGAAAATGGCCGATTAAAGCTATTTAATTCTAATTAGGCACAACTCTCGACACATGCCACCAGTCTGTGATTAAGGACTCCAAAACAATCCTGGGATCCATCAACAGCATTGTTGCGGCAACAGGGCCTTCAAGCTCTCAAGAAGTACTGGGCAAAGCGTATAGAGAGTTCGCTGACTTGGTTGAAAAGACAGCCAAAGAAACGAAGGACATTGCGTCTCTGTTGGGAGATTTGTTATCTCAGCAAGACGTGCTCACTGCCAGCAAAGCCACCGCAATTGCTTCTCAGGCATTTATTATAGCCAGCAAGGAGGCTATGACTCGGCCCGATGACGGGGATGCCCAGAAAGATCTCAGGGAGAAGAGCGTGTCCGTAACAAATGCTATTAACGAGCTTATAAGGTAAACAAAGCTTGTTAAACTGAAGTGGCCAGTTTCTAACACGCCTCAACATTATCTGCCAACAGAATCACGGATACGGCATGCTTGGAGGCAACAAAGGGCATCAGAGAATGTGAGAAGGCAGAGAAGGAAATAGCAGAGCAGTTGACGAACTTTGATTCAGCAAGCTGGGCTGGCAACAAGAATGCCAGCGCTGAAGATGTTGTCAAAGCTGCCAGAATCTTGGCCGCTGCTTCAGGTACCTTTTCATGTAATACCTACATTGAGCATGGATTTGCAACCTCAATTTCTCTCTGCCAGGTAATATTGTGTCTACTTGTACCAGCGATAACGACGGTCTCGTCAATGCTGCCAAACAGTGCGGCAAGGTGAAGCTCATGAGCCTCCTGTGATAAAATTTGTCTTCTAACATCATGAATTATTAATAATATAGGGAATATTACAATTGCTGGCAGACTGTAAGGGTGCTTGTCAGTTGACAGATGACCCGAAGGTACAGACAGATCTGACAAACGCTGTAAGAAATACTACACAAGCTACGTTGGATCTACTCGGCTCAGCCAAGACCGCCAAAGATGATCCTCAGTCCCAACAGAACATGTCCACCCTTTCTGAAAAGGTAAGTAATATTTATCTCTTTTAGATGGCATCTTCTGGATTAAATTATTCATTACATATTTGTGTGAAACCTACCTAGGTGGCTGACCGTATCATGGAAGTTGTCGGCGCTGCAAGAAGGTTGCCTGGAGGTGCCGGTCTGCGCCTTGAGGAAGACAGCGGTGATGACTTGGAATCCATGGCTGAAAAAGAGTTGATGAAAGCTGCCAAGATGATTGAAGATGCTGCTAAGAGGTATATTCTATTTATCGCTTTCTTCTCCAATTTGACTTTGCGTTAATGTACACTTTCGTTGGCTAGACTGCTTGAGGCTCGTCCCAGGAAAGTCAAAGTACCTGGCGAGAAGTTGGACGAACAGGACATCAACTCTGCTATTCTTGATGCTGCCAGGGCTATCACTGAGGCCACGGGCGCCTTGGTGCGGTGTGCCACAGTTGCACAAAGAGAGAGGATTGCAAAGTCGAAAGATCCTGCCAAGAAGCACTTCTACAGGTATACCGTAAAGCCATGATTCCCCTGCCGCGATCAACTTCTGATATATCAGTTTATTCATGAAACAACAGAAAGGATCCCGCCTGGGCAAATGGTCTCATTTCTGCTGCTCAGGCAGTAGGTGGCACCACAATGGATCTTGTATCTAGCGCTAACGGTATTCCAATCTTTCCTCCTTTCTGGATTTCGTTCTATTCTATTCTCATAACCACATTTCATTGGGGACTCTTCAGGTTTCGTCAAGAAGGAAGAGGGCAATGACGAAGAAATGCTTATTGCTGCAGCTAAGCAAGTTGCTGCCGCCACAGCTCGTCTCATGGCTGCCTCCAGAGCCAAATCGGATCCTTTCTCGGATTCACACAAGAACCTTGCCGAAGCTTCCAAGGTAACACTTTCACTTTTCATCCCATCCTTTCGCAAAAGATCCCTTGCTAAGTGTTCCTTTCCCTTTAACAATAGGCTGTTGCTTCCGCCACCCAAACCCTGGTGGAGGCTGCTAAGATGGCTGGCAAGGCTCTCAATGAGCCTGAAGAAATCGAGGCCTCCGCAGAAGACATCAGTGTCGTGCAGGCCAGAAAGGAACAGCTCAGAAGGCAAGCAGAAATGTTGCGTTTGGAGAAGGAGCTACAGAGAGCCCGCGATAACTATACCAAACTCAACAAAGAAGCATACAGCGAGGGTAAGTCGGCCAAAACATTTCGCACCTGCCAAACAACAACAAAAAACCATATCTCTTATTCTTGCGTGTGTGCATGTTTTTTTTTTTTTTGCAGCTTCCAGTGGAGGCGGTCTGAAGTCCTCGGGAGGCCCCGCCGCAGCAGCAAGCAAGGCGCCATCGACACCAGGTCGCACTCCATGGAGCGCACGGCCAAAGGGCAACTGAGGGCCATCTGTTGTTGTTTGTTGATGGCTTTGTGTTGTCCCCAAACCGGTGGGTGCAAGCACAGGCACTCCAAAAGCACCGTGCTTCTTTGGAATTTCTTAGAAACAACTTTTTTTGAGATCCCAATTATTATCATTAAACTTTTTTTAATAATTGCTATTCCAAACGGTGTCCGCGGACGATCCAATCTTGCAAGCACTGTCACATACCCAATCCACTTGTACAAATTACACAAATTCCTATGAAGGACAAGTTTGTGTACAGCGAGCATGGCCGCTTTTGGACGTCCATTGTGGCTATCTTTGGGATTGGTGGTGGAGCATGCTTGTTAATTCTCTTGTGTGTAAGCAATCGCCTGTGGGGGCCAAACGATAGTTTGATGATCGCTCTGACGTTTGCAGCCGTGGGCTTATGGTAGGTGGCTTGTACGTGTATAATCGCCTCCAAGAGGGAAATGATGTTGATTGAGTGTTTGGGGGGGGGGGTTGCTTAAGGTCGATAGTGTTTGCTTCAATGGCAGGTCACAGCACACTGGTGCTCGACAAATCCACAGCAAAATTGACCTGGACTCAAACTGCTTGCCTTTCTCTGTTGACATACAAAACTGTTACTCTGCCACTGTGTAAATCACCAAACCCCCCTGCATTGGATCAAATTATTGATATTATTGATTTAAATGGTTCATTTGTACTACAAGATGCAGTATGGGGCGTTCGAGAGGATTCAAACAAGGTAAGAACAAGGAGACTCTCTAAGAGAGGGAATTTGAGAGATTGCATTGTGGTGGCTGAGGGCTTTTTTTTGGCTGTGTGCGTGGCAGGTGTGGATTGATACTGATGCGGGCCCCATCAAAGTGAATGTAGGCTGCCTCGTGTGGCCACTGCCCTTTGGCTTCTGCGACCATGGCAAGGAATACCTGGCCTACAAGATCAGGAAATTCGTGGCTGCCACAAACACAAGGTTTAGGCCTCTCCCCTCTCTCACTTATCTCTTTTGGGTGGCAACACTGCTGCAAGTGTTGTTGTAGTGTTGAAGTTTTGCTCTTAATTACAGACCAAGAGATGAAGTGGACGAGTTGGCGCAGCCCAAGGCAACGCCCAAGACACGCAAAGCACTGCAGCAAAGAGTGAGCAGCAGCAGTGGTGGTGGTGGTGAGGGTGATGATGATGGTGGTGCGTTGTCTCCCTTGTTGTTGAACGACGAGACCGACGAATGCTGCTTTGAGATGGAAGAACAGAACAGCACCAGTGGCAGCATTG
>MRZZ01001282.1:0-13252 GCA_002025285.1 Acanthamoeba comandoni | reverse complement strand
GGTGAGAGAGCAGAGAGCAGAGAGCAGAGAGCGAGAGAGCAGAGAGCAGAGAGCAGAGAGAGAGAGCAGAGGGAAAAGAATGAGGGAATAAATTAACGCATTGAGGAACTCGCTGATATCCAATGAGGATTTCTTCTTCTAAACTACTTCTTTTATCCTATCAGGAGTGGGTGATAAAACTCTATACTGTGCTATTAAATTCCGAGTTTCTTGCTACTGTGCTACCCAAACACATCAAACAACTGCGCCTTTTCACTGCAGATCCCTTTACCATTGGCAAGGATGTGAAGGCAATTATAATTCTGCTACAAGATCTGATAAGCAAATTTGATGACTCCTATATTGCAGCGGAGCTGACCATGGTTAAACTTAGAAAAGTCATGAACAAGCCATCACAACTTTGGGACGAGGATACAAAAACTGCATTTGCATATTTAGAAAAACAGCTAAATGAGCTCAGAGAGAGGCTCAATCATGCCTGGTTTGAGCCGAAGGGGAAAGAAAAAGAGGGTAAAGAGTTGCAAGAAGACTTTCTGCTTGACTTTAGGAAGGTTCCCATCTTTCCAACATCAGAAGAAATACTGCTGCCTCAGCGCCAGTGTAGGATTCCTACCAACTTGATTGAAGGGCAGTATCAAAATGCCACCAAGTATTTGGCAACCCATTTCCATCTATTGAGAGAAGATTGCATTAGTCCACTGCGCACGGGCATTCATGCATACTTAAGAGGTACCATTCCTCTGATAAACTTTCTTGTTACCTTATTCTGTTGTTTCACACCCTCTTGTTTGTTGTAGATGGTAATCAGTCTGATCTGAGGATTTATCAAGATGTGAGGATGGTGGGTATCCGCTGCGGAAGATCAGGGATTCAATATCTTATATCTTTCAGCTTTGGAAAAGGAAAAAAGCCACTAATAAATTGGGAAAAGACAAAGAGATTAATGGCTGGATCTCTATTGTGCTTATCAAAAGACAACTTTGAGACTTTGATTTGGGCCACTGTTGAGAATCGAGATGAGAAGATGCTACAAAAGCAACTTCAGATTGAGATTAGGTACTTTCCCACATCATAGATTTAATGCTCATTTTTCTTATCATACGCATCAGATTTCCACAGGGTTATGAGCCTTCATTCACAATGGAGGACAAGTACGTCATGGCAGAATCTACTGCTACATATTTTGAAGCGTATAGGCATGTTCTGGCAGCCTTGCAGCAAACAGACAGCAACAGTTTGCCTTTTGAA
The DNA here is from genome assembly GCA_002025285.1 of Acanthamoeba comandoni. NCBI lineage: Eukaryota > Discosea > Longamoebia > Acanthamoebidae > Acanthamoeba > Acanthamoeba comandoni. Next base: position 12,004 of record MRZZ01001282.1, on the reverse strand, counting down.
CAGTACCTTCTTGAGTGCCAAAAGGCCATTAATCCACCTTCATATCTGAACAGACAATCCAGTTTTCAGTTTTCTTGCATTGTCAACTCTAATTCTAGTGGTACATAATCTTTCTTCTGCTCCATGCACAATTACTCGCACTCATGGGCTTTTTTTTTTGTGACAAGGAAACTGTACATGGCCAGTTCTGGGTAATTGGCCGCAATTTGAAACGGAATTGAACACTAGTCAATTAGAAGCAATCAAGATGGCAGTCACCAAAGAACTTTGCCTCATTCAGGGTCCTCCCGGAACTGGCAAGGTCGGGCAGATCAAAAAGGAGAAGAGGGAAAGAGAAGCATTTAATAATTACCTTTTTCTTCTTTACGCAGACCTTTGTTGGGCTCAAAGTAGCCAAATTGTTGCTTTCTAATAAGCCATTCACTGGGCCAATTCTGTGTATATGCTATACCAATCATGCCCTTGACCAGGTAACCTCTCCAATCTTATGAGGGAAAAAAAATTCTTGATGAGATCCCTAATGCTCATATCTGGTTATGTTAGTTTTTAGAAAGCATACACACGTTTGAGAACAATATTATCAGGATAGGAGGGCGTTCCACCAGCACTATAATGCAAGAAAGAAACATTAGGAAGGTCATGTTCTCCAACAAACTGCCATTTCCTTTGGTTCTGGCAAAAAGGCGGGTCAGTGCTCAGATAGCTGAAATAGATGCCAACATCAAAAAATGCATAGAACAGCTTAACAAGACTCACCTGACCTTGAATGACATCAGAGAGTTTGCTATCACTGCCCAGTATGAAAGCCTTGTAAAGGCAGAGATAGATTTGCTTGAGCCAGTATTAGATGTATGGTTAGAAAGGGGCAATATCAGTTTCAAAAAGAATAAAGCTGAACTAACGAGCCAAGAGAGTGACAAAGAATTAGCCGAGGCGGAACAAAAAGAAGATGGTAAAGAAGGATGGCAAGTGCAGAAACGACGAGGAAAAAAGGCTAGGAAGAGAGGAGATCAAATAGAAGAGCTTCCAGATGTTGATGATGATAACAACGAAAAAGATGAAGAGCTCGAGGACAATGAGGAGATAAGAAGAATTCAGGACGAAAGAATGGTTGATGGATCTGTGGACAAAGCGGAAGATGGAACGCTGTATCAGTTTAACGATGGATTAACTTCAGCCGATCCAGAGACAGCCTTGGACAACGTGTCTGCAAATGTGTTATTGGCAGGTGACCTGTGGCAACTATCAATGGTGGATAGGCGTAAGCTCTTTGCTAGTTGGGTGCATGCTTACAGGCAAAAGAAGAAGGAAACACTGCAGGAGCTCAGTAAAGAGTATGAAACTCTTTGCAAAGAGAAATTGGATTTAGAGCATGAGATACAATTAGATCTACTAAGAACATGTGCGGTGGGTAAGATAGTTGCTCACTGATTTTTGTTCCCTGTCTCCTAGCCTGCTTTTAACTGATTGTTACTTCCGTCAGTGGGCATGACTACAACTGCTGCCGCTAAGTATCAAAGACTAATACAGCTGATAGCTCCCCAAGTCGTTATAGTGGAAGAGGCGGCTGAGGTATTATAATCCTTGTTTATTTAAAACATGGTATCAATTGTTGATATGTAGTTTTATGGATGTTCAAAAGGTGTTGGAGGCTCACATACTTGCTGCACTCACTCCTGACACACGGCACCTGATCCTCATTGGTGATCATCAGCAGCTGCGTCCCCAGACAGCAGTGTACGAGTTAGCCATCAAGCATCACCTTGATGTGTCTCTCTTTGAACGGCTCATAATGAACGGTGTGCCTCATGTGACCTTGGCAGTGCAGCATAGAATGAGGCCTGAGATATCAAGACTAATAGCACCAATATACCCAAAGCTACTTGATTCAGAAAATGTAAAGCAGTATGGGCACATCAAAGGCGTTGAGAAGGACATTTTCTTCATCAGTCACAACAAGCAGGAGTCATCAGACAAGGAGTCCAAAAGCAAAAGCAATCAATTTGAGGCGGACATCGTAGTAGCGCTATGCAAGTATCTCGTACAACAGGGGTATAAGACAAGTCAAATCACAATCCTAACGACCTATGTTGGGCAACTGCTGACGCTTAGGAATGGATTTCGTAAAGCCCAACTTATTAACGGTCTGAGAATCAGTTCAGTGGATAACTACCAAGGAGAAGAGAATGACATCGTCATATTGTCCTTGGTACGTTCCAACCAAGTACGGTCCATTGGATTTCTCAAATCGCCAAACCGTGTGTGCGTGGCCTTATCCAGAGCAAAGATGGGATTCTTCTGCATAGGAAACAGTGATCTACTAAAGGACAACAGTCCCCTTTGGAATCAAGTCCTCTTGGAACTAAGATCTCAAGAAGGCCTGGGCTCTTCATTGGCTCTTTGCTGCCAGAGACATCCCGACACGAAGACTAACGTCAGTTGTGCTCAAGACTTCAAGCGAGTAGTAGACGGAGGGTGCAACAAAAAATGTGAAACAAGGCTTGAGTGCGGTCATGTCTGCCCCAAGAGGTATTGAGCCCCTCTTCATCCCCATATTATCCAAATCTAATACTGGATTTACTATCTATTGCCTCAGTTGTCATCCAGATGATAGCCTACACATGACACTTTTGTGCTACAAAAAATGTGAAAGGACGCACTCCTGCGGTCATGCTTGCCCTAAAAAATGCTATGAAGACTGTGGACAATGCAAAGTTGGTGTTTCTAAACTATTACCGTGTGGACATACTGCAGTTATTCCATGTCACTTGGGTCCAGAGGAATGGCAATGCCAGAGCCCCTGTGAGAGGTTGTTGGCCTGTGGCCATATGTGTAACATGAAGTGTAGCCAGCAGTGCAGTGCACAGTGTGGCGTTCAGGTTATAAAAACTCTGCCATGTGGTCATAATGGGGCAGTTTCATGTTATCTTCCTGCAGAAGAGGCTCAATGCCAAACGGAGTGTGGAGCTGAACTTGCATGTGGACACGCTTGCAGTGGTACATGTAGCAAGTGCAAACAAGGGGCATGCCATATTGATTGCCAGAAAGAATGTGGAAGAACTCTGGTTTGTGGTAAGTTAAAGAGTTGTCTTCTAGTATCCTCTTGGCTAAATTATTATTATTGTGCAGGACACCTGTGCACATCTCCCTGTATCAAGGACTGTCCTCCATGCTCGCGTACGTGTGAAGTACGTTGTGTTCACAGCAAATGTAAAAAGAAGTGCTCCACGCCCTGCGTACCGTGTAAGAGATCATTTTGCCTTTAAAACTAATGAGAAATAACGACTGACATAAAAGAACATGCTTGTATGTGGTGGAGAAAGGCAAAGAAAAGTGTGCGTGGCAGTGTGAACACTTCGAGTGCCCTTCTCTTTGTTCTGAGCCCTGCAACAGACCTCCGTGTAATGAGCCCTGCAAGAAGCTTCTGCGCTGTAAACATAAGTGCATTGGGCTATGTGGGGAGACTTGCCCGCAGTGGTGCAGGATATGCACTCCAGATGCAGAAGAAGCCATAAACTTGATGACCCTCAGCGAATTCGATCCCAAAGATTGTTTCATTCAGCTTATAGACTGCAATCATGTGTTCGAAGTGAGCACTTTAGATAATTGGATGACAACTCAGTCTGAAAGTGAAGCTGTGCAGTTGCCCGTATGCCCTCAATGCAAGACACCCATAAGAAGAACATTCAGGTAAATCCTTGCAATCGCTACACAACCACAAAAAAGCTTCTTTTGCTTACTGTCCGTTAATCCTTTCAGATATGGTAAAGTTGTTAACAGCAAACTGCAAGTTATTGAGGAAGTGAAAGCCAGAATAGTCCAGAATCATCAAAGGTTGAAGGAAGCTATCAAGAATGTAATTACTCAAACAAAACAATTGTGCAAGGAGTTGAAAGAACAGGATGGAGTTGGTGCTGCCCAAGAAGAGCTTAAGGACCTAACAACTTTGAGAAAGAGGTTGAAAAGGAACATCAGTGAAAATGAATTCGAGGCAATCCAAGTGCAGATCAACATAGGTCTGTTTCTATAGTAAAACAGAGCAATGTGAATTAATGAATGGCTAACAGACATTTCTTCATCATTTAGTGATTGAGGTGAATTCCTTCAAAAGAGACCTTGCCTCTGTGCCCTCGTTTGGAAGCCAAATTAATCAACTTTTCAAAGATATCATGAAGCCTCAAACAGAAGTGACAAGTCTCTTTGATCTGAGGAAGCAAGTATTTCTCATGGCTCTTAGGGGAATAAGAAATAAAGCTGGGCAAAATAGCAACCCTAATGGCAGCATCCAGGCATCTTGTGTAGAATTAAGCAAAGAGATTGAGTCTACAGTGAAGTTGACACCTGAAGGCTTGCATAGTTTCAGGGAGAGAATCAAGGAGTTGTTGAGACAGGTCGGAGGAGTAAGCAAGGAAGAGATGCAACTGGTAGTGCAAGCAATGGCCAAGGAAGGAGGAAGTGGCCATTGGTACAAGTGTCCCAATGTAAGTGACACTTCATTTCATTTCATCATACATTTTCAGATGATATATTACAATTTGTGTTCCTCTTAAGAGTTTAACACCTACTTGTTGTTTGTTAATTCAAATGCACAGGGCCATCTCTACTTCATTGGGGAATGTGGAGGAGCCATGCAGCAGTCACGATGCATGGACTGCGGCGCTGACGTTGGAGGCTCACAACACAGGTGATTGACTTCATACATACATACATATATGATGACATTTAACAAATGGCTTTTTATTGCTTTTTTTATATTTTGAAAAGGCTGGTTGAAGGAAACACTTGGTCAGACGTTGATGGCAGCTCTAATCCAGCCTGGCCAGGAGCAAGAAGAGGCTGAGCCATGGCCCCTTGAGTCAATGGACTTTTGTTTGTGTTGTTAGGCCTTGAATCCTTGACACTTGAAGACTTGAATATTTGCCTTAACGTGTCTTAGACATCTATTTACATTTCATTACATCTGGTGTTCAGCCATGACCTCACCCGTAGAGCGTGAGTGTGTAACTTTCTTCTTCCTCCTCCTCGGCTCCATCCTCTTCCATTCATTGACTGAAGTATGAGCGACAGTTTCGGAGGAGCTTGAGGACATCTACCAAGAGATCAAAGTGTTCTCCATTTTCATCTCCCTTGCTGGAGAACATCCTCTTGCCCATGGCGAAGGCCAGCTTCTTGCACACCTTGTTACGAAGTCCCATGACCTGCAGTTCTTTTAAAAGTGTGTTGTGTGTTTTGGCCCCAACTGCTCTTCTAGAAGAGTGTTTACACAAAGAAAAGGCAACTGTTGCTACAGTTACTCATGGATGTTCTCAGCTAACAGTGTTCATTGCACTGTTTGTTGCAGTGAGTGCAAGAAATCGTTTCTTTGCGTTCACCTAACCCTAACCCTCGTTCAGGCCCTCACTGGTAATTCAAACGCCTCACAGATTTAAAGATCTACATGGCAACTGCTGTTGGTTCTTCTCGCTCTGCAGTCCTTAACCTCTATAAACAGGTTTCAATGCATGATCACCTAACTGTTCGCTGTTTCAGTGTCAAAATGACTTAAATCTTTTGATATATATAAAAAAACCATCTAGATTCTTTGGGCTGGGAGAGATTATCCAGCTGGCTTGGATGTGATAAGGCGTGGTGCCAAGAAGGCCTTCCTTTCAATGAGAAATGAGCAAGATCCAGAGAAAATTAAACAAGCCCTCTCCAAGGTGCCTACAATTTCCATCTTCTCCCCCCCCCCCCAAGAAAAAAACCACTCCTACCATCAATGTTTGGTCAGTGATTAATTTACTTCAAAACGCTGGCAAACGCAGGGAGAATATGTGCTGAAAGAATTGGAAGCTCTTGTGAAGCTTCACAAATATCGCACTCTCAACAAAACATACAATCAGCAAGTTGTAGATGAGCGGCTGCAGAGCTTTTTTCAAAAGCACAAAGGAGATTTCCACGACCATGTGCCCCATTCTTCTTGAAAAGGCCACTTGCAAAAGAATCCTTGCTCTCCATCTTTTTCAGAATGAAATGTGTGCACATTAACATGGCAACATGAACATTTGTTGTTTTGTGTGTAGATATGCATAGTGAGACAGAAAGGTTGCTGAAGCTCATAGATGATAATGAATTTGTTAGCAAAAGTGTATACAAGGTATCATTTTCTCATGGTGCAGTGTGTTGATGCCTTTTATCAAGATATCACAGCTTTTTCAGAAGAGTATGACACAGCATTCTTAGATTCAAAGATCACACTTAAAGAAGTGATTAAAGTGTGCCTGACAAACTTTTCTTTTAATTCCAAATAAAATTTTCTTGTGTACTAGAAAGAGTCTTAAATAATCAATTCTGTTGTTAGCCCTCTTTGCTCAGACAGTTTATTGTTAGTGTGCAAAGTAAGGTGACAATAACACCTTGTTTATTTACTGTGTCTGCTCCCTACTTGACAAATGTCTACTATGTTGTAAATTAATATTAATATTAATATTTATCTCTCTGGCATTATTTTCCGAGCCGGTGAAAAATAAATCAAAAGGAAAAAATCTTTAGCCATTCAAAAATCAGATAGATTAAACAAATTGGGTGTTTCATTTGAAAAATAGCCATTTATTTTTATTAAGGCTTAACCAATTGTATGAATGTCGCAGGAAAAATAATACTGACGAGTGTGAAGTAAATTGCAAAGACCATGTTTGAAAAAAGGAACACTTTAATTAAATTTGTTTCATAATAAGCACATTATCAACTTAGATCTTATTAAGTTAAAAGCGTGTGCACTCCTTCATTGGCTCAGCACCGCTGTTGGGAGTAGTGTGCCAGAAATCTTCGGGCGGTCTTACAGTAAAGATAAAAAATATTGGGAATTTGAGAGCAACTTTGAAGAGTTGGGCCCATTTGTGTGCTGAGACAAATGTCAAGAGAGTGACAGCAACTGCCCTCTTCCTCAAAGCACCACAGAAGTGTGTGTGTGTTCGGCGCTGTGTCAAACCAACACGCTATCACTATGGCCCACCAGGGCTCCGCCACTTCGGAAAAGCAACTTTCAAAGACTGACTTAGAAGTTGTACATGCTGGCCATCGCTGGACAAAGAATAGGCCTACCCTTTTGGCCAGCTCAAAAATTCTACTCCCTTTGGCCTTTTTGGTGGTAACTGCAACTCTCTTCTCGTTGAGGTAAGAAAGAGTGACCCCGCTTTTTCTAATCCCTTCTCAAAGCTTTTGGTTCTAGAACCCCATCAATACAACAGAGTCCCCTTCCTTCATTCCTTTCTTTATAAAAAACAACTAGAGAGGTCTTCTTCTCATCATAAAGTTTTTCCTTTGCCCATGTCTTCCAACGTTTGACGCAATACATTTAAAAAACAGATCTGTAACTTTGGACCCTGTACTGACTTCGACTTCGAGGTTCAGTGCTGTTTCCATTCAGCTTCGTCCAGACCAGAGATGGATTGTCACTTCCTTAACTTTAAAGCAACTGCTATCGAAGGAAAAGCTCCTTAGCCAGTTGTGCAACATCTTCCCGCTGTGGAGGACTGCAATCGTCATACAAGAACAATCCAACCAAACAACCACAACAGATGCAGCCAAGGGCACGGAAGACCACAACTTCTGGAACAATGTCAAAATTCCAGACACAATGGGAAAGAACTGTATAATCCTCAGTGCAGAAAGACTGAGACATATGGGTTTCTCAACTGCGAAATTTGTTGCAGGTGCTTACCCTATGCATGAGTTTGAGTCTTTCATTGGTCACCGTTCTCACTTTCTAGTTTTTTGCATCCTCAGGAAAGAATGTCAAGAATTTGGGATATCTTTACGCCATCTCGCAAAACGCTGAGGTAATTCCTTCAAAAGAAAAAAATTGTCCATAGATGAGAGCAGTTCTCTTATCGAAGTGCGCATGGCCAGATGATTCTGGATCTGGACTTAAACAGAGACCTGCTCACTCCTGAGGCCGTAGACTCCAAGTCTTTGCAGACAATGGACGAGTTCCACTGTGTCGACCAAGTAACCTCGCCCATATCCCAGTAAGTGTTCTCCTTCAACAATAACAAATGAATTTACTCTTTGTGTTTTTATTAACAAAGTAACTCACCCTTGGGTGGTGGTGGGAACACTTAGTCATGTCAACCCTTGTGTACACTTCAACCAACCGTCGCTTTACCCTCTCGGCTTGGCATCCGCTAAGTATATGACATATACTTGGCAAGAGGATACCCTTGTTCACCCAATTCTCGGGGCCAAGCAACTTGTTCCCATCCAACAGGTTTCTTCATTCAACTCCTATGTTGTACAAATACAGTTTTATTGACTATCAGCATTTTTCTTAAGAAAATGGTGGGCAGCAGCAAAAAGAAGTCATGCCAACAAAGTGACCACCTGGACCACAGACTCGCCGCTGTGATGCCCCCTCTGTCTCCAGCCCCAGGTTTGTGAATGTTCTGGGGTAAAATGAGGACACGCCTTACTCACATTTTACTGTGTGTCATCACAATCCTACAGGCAATTTCGTGCCGTTAGGAGAATCCAACACTCTCTTTCACAGATCTGCTTTTTGGGCACTGCTTTTACCCAACGCAGTACCATTAGGTAAAATCCAGTCCTGTTTTTTATTTGACCATTTAGTTGCAGTATATCTTCTAAAGTGTTAACAACTTGTAATATATCTCATATACCACAGAAGAAGCCCAGCTTGTCAGAGGCCTCTGGGCGCAGAGGCTTTTATGGCTTATTGGAGGAACAACCGCCCTCTTTCCATCCTCTGATTTCGTTATTGATGACGCCTCTTCTCCGCCTTCATCTGAGGATTGCGAGGGTGAATGTCCAGATGGTTCATACTGCACTTGGGCCTATGGTTCTTGCACCACCTCCTCCCAAGAACAAGAAACTTCATACCCCATTCATGAAAGAATTCACCTTATGGAGCGTTTGTCTGAATTTCTGCTTCAATGGAACATCAACAACCAGAGTTTCTCTTTCACTCAAGCAGTATCCCAATTAACAAGAGCTTTATCAACAAGTGAAAAAATGGAAAAATTGAAAGGGCTCTGGGGAAAAAACAACGTTCTTCTTGATGCCTGGTTAACAGATTTACAGAAGGTAAGGTTTAAGTATCAAGGATATCAAATGTTGAGTTTTTTTTTTTTTTTTTTGGATAACACCGTGTTTGTATTAATTAGGTCGGATATAGTGTGGAAGAAGAGATTGAAAGAGTTCAAGAGAGGAAAAGAAACGAAGGTGAGAAACCTTGCACTCCAGAGCCCGTTGCTCCCCTCTGGTAACCACTCCCCATCCCTTACATTAATTTCATGACAATTGTCAATAAGTTTGTTTGTGTGTAAAACAAAAGGGGAGAGAAAACAAGGAAGAAAGCAGCACTTCTGGTTGTTGCTGAGAAGGACTATCCTTACATTGAGAGGTTGACACCGCTGGAGCCTCTGGTGGATGTGTTTATCTCCAGCTGGAGGGAAAAGTCCTCCTTCCACAACTCCGTTTTGTGCAAGGGATGCACGTGGAATCAAGGACGCAATAAGCTACTGGCTCTAGCAATGCAGATGTACAAAGGCTACGAGTACATAATCTTCACTGATGAAGATGTTTCACTGACTGAAAACACAGCTTTCAATGCTACTTTCACAGGTAATCAACTATTATATTTGCTTCTTTTTGTGTGCATCATCATTGTCATCATTTCATCGTTCTCCTCAATAGTCTGGAATTCTACTCCTAAATTTCCTAGGAAACGGATGGTTGACTTTTCTCAACTATCTGGATAAGTATAGACCTCCTGTGGGTTATCCCCCCTTCTACTGGACAGAACAGCATTGGAACAGGTGTGTTGACCCAGATAATGAGATCAACGTAGTGTATTGGTGAGCTTATCCATAGACTACACCCCGAGAAGAGTAGAGCAACATAGTGAGGCTGTTCTCTGAGCCTATACTTTTCATTTTCCATCCACCTCCAGGTTTGATGGACTGTTCAATGCATTTCACATTGAAACTGTCCCAACATTGCTGCCCTACATTGAAGACTATGACTCTCAGAGTGTCTTGTACTCTCAGGTGCTGATGATCCATATGGCCAACATTTTTTACCCTAACCAAGTCATCCAATTCAATCCTTTAGGTTAGTATACCTTTTTAGAATCTCAAATATTTATAATGACAATAATGCTATCTGTTTTTTTTTAATTGAACAACAAAACTAACAAACAGTTGCAAAGAACCCAGAGCACAGAGAATATAAAAGAGCTTACGCTTTTCATGTTCCAGAAGGTGCTCTGGTGAGTGCTTTGGTCCAACAAGAGGATAAGAACAAGATCATCACAAGTTACAAAGACTCATGGATTACAAGATTACCTGCAGAATATACAATCAGCTACACTGAACAGAAATATTTGATATCAAGAAAGAATTTGGAAGAGAGAATCGACAAAGCATCATTTGTTTGGAGCAGCATCAAGAAAAAAGAAGAAGCAATGAAAGCTGAGTCACATGGAGTGAGACGATTTTACAAAATGTTGAGTGAAAAAAACCAACAGAGATGATATATCACTTCAAATTCTTGTATTTACGTCCTAAGTCCACAGACACCCTTACACAGCTTAAAGCAGGGGAAGTAGGAGTAGGGCTATTCTTGTCCTGAATGAAAGACTCTCCAGGCAGGTCCTGTCGAGGCATAACGACCGCCCAGGTCATATTAGGCACAGATTCAGGAATGCTCTAGCCTTCTGCCAGCTATAGATACTGACATGTGGCGCTTCCCGTATAAGCAACACCTCAAATGGATTGTGGAGGCGGACGAGTAAAGTGGCTGCAGCGGTTGGTTGGATATATGTATGAGTGACTGAGGCACGGCGATTGGATGGATATGTAGACAGGGCACCAACGTTGCGCGTCGGAACCTTTCCCCCTGGACTCTTTGACTGGCAACTCTGTAGAACCAAGAAGGGTAAGCGCCAAGGGCCTCGTGGGGACGAGCTATCATACCAGGCAGGCAAAACGTCGGCAACACGAAGGGACCGCCAACTCACTACTCGTAGTTGTATCTTTGCAAGCCTCAAAAGCAGCTCACCAGTGGCAGACACGCCCAGAATGGTACAGTCCGTGGCTCTACCACTGGAGCCTTACTGGCCTTCTCAAAAGAGCGGTTCAATGCGCCTCCCTTTGGGCCATCCCAGTGATACTCATCGTGGATCAACACGTGGAGGTTAACAATGTTAAGACTTTCTGTCAACCAAACCAAGGGTTAGTACTGGACTGGGGAAAACATAAAAAGTGTTGGATTACATCGTGATCCAGTGTAACGCTGTTTTATTTAATTTATCAGCGAAATTAATTAATAACGACTTTGTCTGCACAAAGAACTTTTTGCTCAATTTTTATTTAGCTCCCAGCCATTATATTTTGCGAGATTTAACATACATACTGATGAACCCTTCTCTTTCTGCCCATCAATTTTCGCTGAGTTGAAGCAGAAGCATTGATCCCTTGAGCCAAACGTGTTTGGTGCGAAGGAGACATGAACGCCTTGTTGTTCAAGCATCCTCTGGTAGATTTTGTGGGTTTGCTTTTGAAGCTAGATTGTGGCCAATATTTGCACTATCCTCGTCACTCTTGGAGTGAACGTAGGGGAACAAGGTCCCAGCACAAAGTGTGTGCCTTCTGGAAGTGAGGTAGGTTTTTATGAAATAAAAGGTGCAAAAGGCTTAGTCCACAGCTTCTCTATGACACCATTAATAATAAATAAAAATCATGCCATGTCAGCAACTGCATTCTTGCTGAGCCTCTTCCCTTGCCAACACACTCCCATCTGACAACTTGCCTTTGCCCATTGTTTTCAGCACTGCCTGCCCCATCATTATCATTGCAGCCTTGACAGTGTCTACAAGCTAAAGTAGCGGCTTAATAGGCAATTTAAGGCAACCAATGGCCATTTAATTTACCATTGACTTCCCGTTGACGATCTTAACACGTGTTATGTTTTATTGCACAAGAAGAAAGAGGAAGCGGCCCCTGAA
>MRZZ01001275.1:0-13032 GCA_002025285.1 Acanthamoeba comandoni | reverse complement strand
GCAGCAACGAAATGAGAGTTCGGCCAACGACGGTTTGTCGCTGTATCCGGTCCTTTCGTTTGGAGGCCACAAGTACCGCGTGCGTCTCGCCGTGAGCCCCGCCCTGCCCAGCCACATCGTCGTCGTCGACCATTTCTCAGCCCATTAAATATTATTAATCAGATTAATGTAGAATGGTTTGCTGCCTGCCTGACTCTCTATCAAAATGGTGTGTGTGTGTGTGTGTACAGAACATCTATTGTAAATTGTTTGGAATGAAACTCTCCCCTCCCCCCCTTCCCCCCTTTTTCTTAACTTAGTTAAGTTTCACAGCAAGACATAAAAAATAATATTAAGAGCAACAATTTATCTATATCCCAATTATCACAACAATCGATTAAGGGTGAAAGGGTGTCTAGACACCAAACATCCCATTTCCACGTTGGGGCGCATTTAAATATATGTAAGAATGGGTTATATGATGCCACGCGCTGACACTTTGTTGGATCATGTCACTATCAATTTTTTGATTTTTTTTCATGATGGCACCATCACCACATCATCATCACACCATCATCATCACCACATCATCATCACGTCATCATAATGTCATCATTCTATTCCGTTTCCCTTCTTGACGATCCACTGGCCGCCAGATGAGTATGCGAGCTCTTTGATGATCTTCATGTAAAGAGAGCCCGGCGGCCTTTCGCCTATCCTCTTCTCACAAGCGTCCTCCACTTCTTTGCGTCGGACAGCACTCTTCGAACGAAATATGTTTACTATCACATCTCTGAACTACTCTCCACACATAATTACAAGCAAAGTAAAAGAGAAATGAGGTTAACAGGTTAGTTGTGTTATTGTTGGAGAAGTGGTAGACTAGATGGATGGATGGACAGATATAGGAATGGATTGAAAACTGAAATCTGAAAAATAATATATAAAGAAGGCAAAATATTTGTTTACTTTGTCTATGTTTGGATCTCCGGAGGACTTGGCGCAATAGGCCCCCTGCACCTGATGGGCCATCTCTGCAAGTGCATTGCGCAGTAAAGCATCAGGTGCACATCTAAGATGTGATCATAAGGGGATGTTCCAACGATGTTAGTATATTCACATTAATATGTTGTATATGTGCATAGAAATAGAAATAAAAAAAAAAAAGAATTGACTTTAAATAGGAAAATTGTTGTACCTGTTGAGGATAGGATCTTTTTCCTGCCTTTCTCTGAGCTGCAATTTGATGAAAAGAAGGTTGACCACGCCATATGTTGTGAACAATTCTTTCAAGAATTGCTTCAGGTGCACTCCCACTTCTCCTGAGGAGTTCTTTCCTTCCTCAGTGCCTGCTAAAATTGGTTGATTTTAAAAAGCACATATAATGATAGGTGAGATGATACATACATTCATGTGTATTTCTTTAAGTGACAAAAAACTGCAAATTAATTATATCTTGTAAAAACAAGGAGAAATATGTACCTCTTCTAAGTGCCGATCTGCTAGCACCAGAAGAGTTTGACGGACAGCCCACCAGCTCGGGTCTGCCATACGAGTCCTCCATGTCCATTGTATCATCTTCTGATATCCTCAAAATTCTAAGGAGAAAGGGGAGGGGCAGAGAAGTATATATTTGAACAACACTTGATCATAAGCTTTGAAAGATGCTTTTTTGGGAGGAAAAATACGAACGATTCTCTTCTCTCATCCCAATAGTGTTGATGCTCTTCAACAATCCCAGGATATTGGCTCAAAAAATAGTCATCAACGTCTTTCTTAAGTACCCATCCCTAAGATACGCCCGCATCAGAATGCAACACAAAAACAAGCAAGCAGGCAAACGTGTGAGAAAGAAAAGAGAAGTGCCTTATTGATTTCTAGCTTGCCAATTTGCGACAAAAGTTCTCGTGCCGTCTCAGATGATATCATTGTTTGTTCTGTTAATTCTTTCCTCTTGACAACTTGCTGCTCATGAAATTGAAGCAACAAATAGTCCCTCACACGAGCCATGCGTCCACTGTACACAAGTTCGCTTTTACAGATAAAGCAGAATGAGTTTGGGGGGCAAAGTCTTGATTTCAGGAAACAACATCATGATGGGAAAGCTTCCTTCTACTTACCTTCTGACAACAAGGCGACCATCCACCAGAATAGCAAGATCTTTGGCGACAGCTGCCACATCTGCCGCTTTATCTTTAGCTTTCAACAGTTCCAACAGGGTTTCAAATGGCATAATATGCGCTGATCGATTCAGGGAAGGAAAGAAGAAGTTTAGGTTTAAGTTCTCATCTTCTCAGGCACATGAAGGAAGGTAGGGCTATATGTATAAGGCTTTTCTTACCCCGTTTCAAGACAGAAGCAACTTGGGTCTCGAGAGGAAGTTTTCGTATGTCCGTTAATGTAAATGTACTGAAGGTAATAGAAGCCAAACATGTAATGTCAACGTGTATGTGATATTGTCAAATATCAAGCAGCAGCAGTAACAGGGAACTTGCCTTTCTAGAACTGTTGGAGCAGCATTGGTAACTGGAGCAACCACTTTGTTTGATGCTATTTCATCCAAGTACTTCTCTCTGGGCGTGTCAAATACTATTTCTTGTGTCTGCCTTGCAATCAACTTGTCAAAAAGTACCTTTGCCTCATTGTAATTCTGTTTATGATTCTTGTGTGTTAGGTACTCTATTCAAATTTGCAAGACAAGCTAGGAGGGTTCATCCAAAAGTTTGTTGTGATACCGTACAATTGTTTCATCCAAGTAATGCAGTTTGGTCCATGGTTCACCTTCTTCCTGCTGCTTGATAAAATAATGTGAACTCTGGCGTTGCTCCCGCTGCTTTTGTGTCTCTCGTCTTTGAATCTTGACCTAGACAATTGTTAAATATGAAAAGCAAATGAGAATACCAGCATCCTACATCTATCATAGGAATTCCTCTTCTCTGCTCTCCCCATCTCCCCAGATTCCACTGGTTAAATACCATTCCTCACTGCCCACTCACAGTCACAGTCTCATGGCGTGTTAATAATACCTGAACTCTGTCTTCGCCGTCTTCTTTTTCTGTTTCCTTCTTCTTGCCGCCTTCCTGTTGTTGTTGTTCTGCATCTTCAGCTGATCTCTTCGCGCTTTCATCCTTGGCATCGATGTGAGCAAAGCTTGGGCGCATTTGAAGAAAAGTGCCACTAAAAGGGGTTAAATGCAACTCTTCCCCTTTGTACCACAAGACACAACAAAACACAAACCATTGTTAATCCCAGAGTGAAGAAGAACGTTTTGCGTTAAAATGAAAAGGTGATCTGACTAGTGATGATAAATTGGGGGGGGGAGCAAAGTGTTGGCAGGGAAAATGGTCACATCACAGCTTACTTTCAGTGCCACTCTTGAGAACACCAAGAACGTAGTTAGTCTGCGCCGGCACTACTTTGGAGGAAAGCGTGAAGGTCTTCTTGCCTGAATCCAATTGGTTTGTGTCATAGTAGGTCATAATTTCCTCCTCGGTTAGTCCGAAGTCGAACTCCAATTTCTTGCTCTTGGCCTTAAATCTCACTTCTTCAATGTTCTTCCTGTCATAGGGCCTCCACGTGGGCCGCAAAGGGTACTGCAAAAGATATAAATTGTTGGACGCCTCCTGGGTCAGATAGACATCAATCACCTTCACCACCTCATCCTGCTCCTCCTCCTCTTCAACTGATGAAGATGTTGTAAGCAGCTGAGGATGGGTCTCTTCTTCCTCCTCCATGTTGGCAAACTCTTGTGCTGCAGGCTCCTTGCCTTTGCCCTTTTGGGAAGCCATTTTGCACAAAACAACAACAACGATGAAAGGATGAGAAGAACAAAAAAAAAAACAAAAAAAGGACGAACGAACCTCAGAAATACAGCACAAATCGTGGAGGATTGTTAAAAATATAAATTACTTAAAATTATTATAAATTAATTTAAAATATTGGGAGTGACACACACTCTTCCTTTGTGGCCTTTTGCTCAGATGGGCCCACTCACTCCAGGATATCCATCTATTCTCAGTTAGTTAAAAAAAAAAAACAAAGGAAAGAGGTTTGTTCGTTGACCACCAGTGAGTGGGTTGGGTGGGTGTGATGATATACCTTCTGTTAACCACAAGAATCATTCAACACACATTGAGATAAATATATGTATATATTTTTTTATGTATGTATGTACACAGCCTTTTGCTTTGTTTTATTTTGTTTTTTGCAGTTGGGGTCTGTTGTTGACATTCCAATAAAAATTCCTGACCCCCATTTTGAATTTGGTCACACACACAAGAGAGTGCAAGAGAGAGAGAGCGAGAGAGCGAGAGATGGAGCTGTGTGATCATTGCGATGTCTTCGAGGCAAACGAACAGTACAATGGCCACAGCTGGACCTCTTTGCCATTGGAACTGTGGCAGCAGATACTGACCTTGTGTGGCGCCAAAGAGCGAATGTGCCTCGGTACGTCGATCAGTGATCGATTTCCCTGTTCTGTTGTTTGATGATGGTGATGGGGTGTTCAAGGAATGGCAAATTGGGAGTTGTACACTTTGGCCAACAGTGATGCCATGTGGAGGCAGCTCTTCAGGCAAAGAGCTGAGGCCATTGCGGTGCTGCCTTGGGAGCTCGATCCATCATCATCCTCTGTGGAGCAGGAGGCGGGGGAGGAGGAGAGGCCTCACAAAAAGTGGAAAGCTGCATACGAGTACCTGGCCCTCCACAAGACTTCCACAGACTCCTTTCAAGATGCACTTGAGTTCTTCACTGAGCAGACTGATTCTCCTGAGGAGGAAAACGAAACAGCTCAACAAGAGGGTGAGGGCCCCATTTCCCCTCTCTCCCCCCTCCTTCTTCTTTTGCCACATGATGCAATGCCTATACACTGACTTTGATGTCACCATCAAAAGAGAACGGGATGAGCAAACAGAAGGTGGCAAAGCGGCCCAAGGGTAAAAGGATTTTCATCAAGCCAGGCCTCTACAGAAACTTTTCCTTTGATATTGACACAGATCTTGAGCTGTATGGCGAAGACGTTGAGGATGCACCAGCCATTGACACTCATCATGAGAAATCAGATCGCAAAAGATGTACACAGTAGTTATTAATGCTGCCTATTCTTCTTTTTACCATCTGCTCTGCTCTGCTCATCCCTCTCACACCACATTCCACTCCACGCACCGAACTGACTCTGTCTATCATTCATCTTGCGCACATCATCAGTGATGTCCTCACGCAACGGGGTAAGCTTCGAGGCACCAATAACGATGATAGACATGCAACCAGGCTGCACTCTAATATTGAGGAATTTGCATATCTCAGCATCCAACAAGAAGAAAAGCAAACTAATGCAAGAAGACACGGAAGACATAGACTGTGAAGAAGAAGGTACGCGCCCGCCTATCTCATGAAACATTTTAAGTTTGGCGATAAAGTGTAACACAAAAACATACAGATGGATTACCAGCCAACTATTCTGTCATCAATGCCAACCAACTGAAGAGTTTAGTGATCGACAATTGTGAAATGTCAGGCCAGTGGTGTGTGCTCGCCAGAGACTGCTCTCGCGTATCAGTGGTGAACAGTACATTTCATGACTGCACATCAGCAATAGTGTTAATTGGTAAGAAGTAGATTTGATTTTTTTGTCAGGATGACGATGGTGACCCCTTTACCCTTGCGTGTACAACAACCAATTTTTATTGACAAGGACACACACACTTCACACGATATATAGGAAGCAATGAAGATGCCAAAGTAGCACTGGATACGGAGGACAGTAACGAAGATAGTGTTGCAGATGATCGTTCAAACAAGGAGCGCAACAGAGAGATAAAGGATAATATTATTCCTGCAGATGTTGATGTACACATTGAGAACACACAGATCGATTCTTGCTTGAGGTGGGGAATCACCCTGGACTCTCCTCTTATCAAAAATGCACTCATCAAGAACTGCAAGATCGGAAACTGCCAAATGGTGGGCATCAACTGTACATATGGCAACGTGTTCCTTGTCAACAACGAACTGTACAGGAGCAAATGGGCAGGAGTGAATGTGACAAAGGAGTGCAACGTCTACATGTGGAAAAACAAAATCCATGACAACACATCCTATGGGGTTCTAGCGAGGAGCCCCACCGCAAGAGTCAAGCTGAGAGAAAATAAGATTATTGCATTAGATCACATATGCCTTGGAGGTATGACTTTCAGCTGTTCAAAACATTCTCCATTCTTTTTTTTGAGGACTTGGGATTTGTTGTTCTCTCTTGTTGGTCCCTTAGGCTAACATGACCCATACAACTCGGATAGGTGTACCAGAGTGCTTTGACATGAGCGCTGATGAAGAGGAAGGAAGTGCAAGGAACGAGTTGGTGGAAGCAGCCAAGGCTGACTTCATCTGCCGCCAGGCCATCGAAGCCGGCTGCTGCACCTTCACGACGACTGGCCGAAACTTTTATTTGCAGCACTGGTGGAACTGCAAGACCTGTGGACACGACAGTGGTTAGTCAATTATTGTTGTTGTTATTATTATTTATATACTTTATGGACCATACAGTCGTTGAGCTGCTAACGAACGACCTCCTCTGCTCTTTTTAAGGTACTGGTTGTTGTCTGGTGTGCAAGGAGAAGTGCCACAAGGGCCACCTGCTGGAGACCAGGAGGGACTCTCTCAATAGGGATACCAACTTTTCGCATTTCTTCTGTGACTGCGGCGCAGCCGGACCAGGAACATGCAAAGCACTCCACCCATCATCATCGTCATAGTCAATGGAGTACTACTCTTTACAAAGTTGTGTGATGTAGCTCGAGTGTAGGACACACGTTGAAATTTATTAAGAAATTTATATAAATATATTTATTGTTGTTGCTTAGAGTTACACACGGAAATTATTATTATTATTATCACAAAAACATTTTTAATACTGTTCTGGGGCGGTGTACATGGCAGGAACCTTCCTCAGGTCGTCTGCATAGTCCTCAATCTTGAGTGTTTATGTAAAAGAGACAAAGAAAGACAGAACGACTGTTAGTTGAAGTTTTTTTTTTTGTTGGTTTGTATTATTGTTGTCAACACACGACTGTAAATCAGATGCAAAAAGGGGGACACACAAGGATGCCAAAGTGTACCTTGTGCAGGTTCTTCAAGAGGGGCGCGCAGATGGGCGAAGAGGTGATGGCATGGTAAAGGCCTGCCACCTTTGTAAACACAGCATGATTCACATCCTTGGCATCTTTTTCACCTAATTAAATAAAACATATAAAGATATGATACATATTAAGAGCTGAAGATTAACTACTAATCTCTCGTTGTAGCTGTGCTAATGGTGAACAACCTGATGATGTTGAGGCCATGTGTGAGGATTTGTATATCATATGGATCTTTATGAAGAGATGTCTCTTGTCAAATATCTTGACCAGTTTCTTCATATCCTTTTCCAGAGTCTTGGCCCCAGAGGGACCTGTCCTCGCAGTCTTCTTCTTGCCTTGCAGTCTTTGATCCTCTAAAGAGGGCAACTTGAACAGCTTGGTTTGACGAATTGATGCGCCACGACATTGAAAGAAGCAGAGAGAGCAGAGATGTGTAAAACAAAAGATGGAATGAAATCAAGTTAGTTGATGGATGATATGCCACAAACTAAGGATGTCAGTAAAAACTTACCTTTGTAAGGTAGTGCAAACCATGCAACAAAGGGAACTGTTGAGGATTCAACATGATATTAATTCATTAGAATTGAAGGGAAGAGCACAACAAAGCAAAAAAGGAAGAAACAATGTCTTCTGATCTGAGATATTAATGAACAGGGGGAAGGAAGGAGAGAAAATTATACTTGGCCAGCATGAAGGGCTATGATGTCCAGCCAACCATCTAACAGCTTCTCCTATAATGAAGATATAAGATAATAAATATAAGAAACTATCTACAAAACATAATATTTTGTTTGTTTTGTTTACCTGTGCAAGGAAATCTACTACTCCTGGATGATATCTGATGCACTGGAACACAAGACGCCAAGCGTTTCTATTGAAACCCTCATTGCGCGGCTCCCTACAATTCTTAATCATTCTGAAAAGCAAACAAAATAGTTAGCAGCTTTAACAAATCCAAAGGAACAAATCAAAAGGTATCAACTTACTTGGAAAAGAACGAGCTGTCCTTCTTTACGAATGCAAATATTTGAGGAACTTTGAGGAAGTTTCTGAGCACTATGAGAATATCTCAGGCAGAAACAACAAGTTAAGGTTTCTGACAATTCGCAATGATATGCATTGTAAGACGTCTTGCAAGGATACTTTTTCTTACAACATAATAATTATGAGATGGATGTGTTGTATTTTCAAGAAAGTGGCTAATCTTTTGAATGTCCTCAGCACTGATAAATACCTCTCGTCCACTTCTGTCTGTTTTTTCCTGATGAAGAGTATGGGACAAGAAAAATATAAACCATTAATATTAATGTGTTGCATTACAATAAGCAAGGATTAAAGGAGTACTTTGGACGAAGGGTCAGCAGAGTTAATAAAGTTTAATCTATAAAACGTAGTACTCATGGCGGCAAGCACAGAAGATAGGTTAACTATTACTCCATCCTCAAGCCAGAACTCCTCTTTTTTGTTATCCGCTTTGTCTTCATTTATCTTGCCTTTGAAGGCTTCTGCCTGTTTACCACGCAATGCATGAAGAAAATATCCTCGCTCAGCTCAAAAATAAATTCAGAGAAATTAGAGTCTATACCTTGTAATTCTTGTCTTTAGCCTTCTGCTTAGAGGGAGAGGACTGGGTGGTTGACTGGGTGGAAGCACGGTAGTTGGCACTTAGTACTATATGTAGCATGTCTATAAACAGAGACCCATTAAGCAACCAGAATACATCTCTTGAATCTCTATCTTCCCATCCCATCATCTAAAATAGAATTGATTTGAGTGAAAGCCCGATAGAAGGTTGGCAAATCAACATATGAATCTCCACATGAGGCCAGGCCAGTGTTCCCTTACCTCGAGCACATTAAGGCACATTTGAGAGACTAGATCTGACAGAAGGGAAGCCTTGAAACGTGATTGAGCTAAATGTGGTGATGTTGAGATTGTGGTGACAACAGAAAGGGGTCTTTGCAAGATATCCTGTTGTACAAAGGAGATCATAGATAAGGAAAATCTTAGGGTGCAGTTTAACATTGATTACTAATATCAGACAAGAGATTCTATGTAACCTGAAGAAGCAAGTGTGGCTTTTTATATCTATAAAACAACACATTCTTCCATTCTTTTTGTTGCAGGATGGAAAACAGACGACTTGCAGCAAACTGGTTGGATAAATATTTGGACTCACTTAGCTGTACCACATTTCCCACAAGGTCAACCTCAGGAGATCTCAAGCTTTTCTGTCATTGAAAGAAGAGATGAAGGTACATTAAATCAGAGGAGAAGGCAAGGTAATATATAAAGTGAGAACAGAAAGGACATTACCTTGATTGAAGGCGAAATAGAATTGAGTAATTGTATGAGCAAGAACAGAGAATGAGATGAGATTCTGTTGGAGCGGTGCTGAATGCCTTTGAAGATTCCCTCTTTGAGGAAGCCTGGGTGGTCAGCAAGCAACGCTCCTATTGACTCCCCCACGCGCTAAAACAAGACACATCAGCATTTTGAAAAATCAAATCATTGTTCTCCTCTCTCTGGGTCGTAGTAAGTCATACAGAGGACAAGGATTCCACAAAGGGGCGCAGCTGCATGTAAATAATAGGCTTTGCAGCTATGACACCAGCAAAAATAGAGATGTAATAATAGATCCAAACCCCTTCCACAATTTCTTTGACCCAGCTTTCTTCTCCTTGGCAAAAAGCCTGAAAATCAAGAAAGAAAACTTAGGGATAAAAGTACATCGTGTTTTCATTCATCATTGTCTTAATTTTATTTTTGTTTTACCTTTATGAGTTTGCAACATTTCAGACGGCAATATGTAAGGATAAATGTCTCGAGGGATAGGATCAGACAACAGTAGTGCTCTTCCAGTGTAATATAAGCTCTTCATATCTGAAATACGACAATAGATGAACACTAGCGCACAAGCAACGAACAAACAACAGAGGATAGTACCTCTGTTATCAACCAACGACTGAAGAATCGATTTTCCTCGTCCCAGCTGCAGTATTTGGGAGACTAAAAAGGCTAACTGAATGAAGAACATAACATAATATAATGTAAGCTGTAATTCCAATTTATATAATATGACTTAGAGCCTTGGTGATTGTTACCTTTGAATGCACTCGAACTGAATGGCTTGTATTGAAAAGTGATAGAAGCTCAGCGTAGCTATGAGGATGGATCGCCTTTATGAGAACCTCGAGGTAGGTCAGACAACCTTCACCAGAATCATCCATAATGGGAGAAGCGAGGCCTAAAAATGTTTCAAATTTATCCAAAAACATTTCCTGAACATAACAAAAAAAAACGAAACGAAACGAAACAATTGCTAAGTTAATATGAACACAAATACAAACTAAATGATTCTCTACCTGTTTGGTATCATTATCTTGGTGGGCTCCTAAAATACAAAACAAATCAGGAATGGTTGCATTATCTCCCACTTTCTCAATAATTGCTTTCAATCTTTCTTGAATTTGGTCTTGTGTCTGTATAGGAGTGGTATTAGCACTTGCAGTGCAGAGAATGTGATAGATTGACAGCTTTTGCCATATACCTTAGAAGGAACTTTCGGATGATACCATGAATTGAGGTTATCATAACGTGAGGAAGTTTGAATGTATCTCAAGTGCTGAATTATCTCCTGATTAATAAACAAAGTTAGAGGAAAAGAAATGTAGGAGGAAAAGCAAAGGAGGGGAAGCATTATTGTCATTACAGATTTATACTGTTGAGCAGAGGCAGGGGTCAGAAGTTTGCGTAAGTTGAGCGGTTCTTCGATGTCATGGTCTTTGAGTTTAAATTCTACTGATTTTCCTTCAATGCTGAGAGGACAATCGCCACAGAGTACCAACAGTACGTTCTGATCAATATCTGTTCTTCTCAATGTCGTATTGTTGGTAATTTTAGTATTGACAGAGTTCATGCTATCCACGTTTGTAGGGATTGACGGGAAGCTCTCGCCATTGTCCTCGGGTAGAGACGGAGATGCCGAATGGCGCGTGGCGGGCAAAGATGGTGCTACCAGTACTGTGTAAAGGACAGAGATGAGATAGCAAAGGGTGAGAACGGTGAGAAGGAGAACCACTATGTCAATATTTTGTTAACACACTGATGGTGGGTACCTTTTGTATTTGTATTTGATCTTCTTCTCTCAGAGGCCGAGGGAGTAAGAGGGGAGGAAGGAGCGCTGGCAGCAGCGACATGGGCGATTGCAATAATCTTTTTTGTGGAGGCAGAAGTGGGGCAAGGGAACGTTCCATGGATAATTGGCAATAATGTGAAATTGTAGCTCTGTGGAGAGCGAATAGTGCGAATGGTTGTTATTCCCAGCTTTGGCTGCCCCTGCTCTCCAGTTACAGCGTGCAAATGCAGCGCAGCAGCGAGAACTAAAGGATCTGAGACTTTCTCTTTTTCTTTCTCTTTGCATTTCTCTTTTTCTAACAATTCTAGGGTATGGTGAAAGTAGGAAGCAAGAAGATGAGAATGCTGCTAAAATGATAAGTAGCGAAGAACAGAAGAATAAGCGTGTAACCTGGATTAGTTGTGGTTTTTCGCGCAAGTATTGAGCTGACATTCCCCAAAGAGCTTGAAGAAGGCAGTCTGTGGTATATGCTGGCCCTTTTTGACTTCTTTGACACTGGAGAGGGAGAGCCAACTTCTGTCTTATTCTCCGTTGTGACACTAGCAATAGCAGCCACAGCTGCAGATGAAACAATTGTTGCGCCTCCCGCAACTAAAGGTGGAGATTGTAGGAACTGTCTCATGCGTGTGTCCAACATTTTAGAAAGAAGAAGCCTGATTGGCAGTTGATTAGCCCACAGACTAATACATTGAGATAAGAGTTTACGTACATGATGTGCTTCCGAGTGTAGGGAGTCAATTGGCCCCATGTTTTGGCTTCCCTTTTATTCTTTCCTTTCACTAGAAGAAAACAAAGTATCAGCACATTGAGCGTGGACACTAAGTATAAGGCTACTCACATATTTTGAATAGTTTGCCTCCTCTTATTGTTGATGTTGCCTGCTCTATTTCTTCTTCTTCATTGTTACCAGATTGCTGCAACTTTGCAGCATTCATCTTTGACTATATATATATTTAAAAAAAACAAGTCCACGTTGTAAATGACTATTCTGAGGGGCAAGAAGTCGAAGAAGAGTGCAACAAATACCTTGACATGCTTTTCAAATTCAATATCCTCATCAAATAGGACAACCCCCATCCTTTTGGAATTAATTCAATTTGTGGGTGTACAGTTATTTGCATGTTGACCCTTATTTTATGTTTTTCTTTTATATACCTCTGAAAAGATGTAAATGTTCTGGATACTTCACTTCCTCCTTCCTCATTTTGTTGTCTGTTCTGGTCTGTTCGCTGTTTAAATTTTTTATCCTATGGTGATGGCCCTGATCAGTACTATATGGTGCAAATAATTTAAGGATTTTTTATAAAAAAAAGGCAAAGAGGAGTGTGCCTACAGGCAGGGAAATTGGAATGATGTCCTTAAGTTGATCACCATGAGGAGGCACAAATGATAAAGAGCTGCTGCAAAGTCTAGCCCACCTCAGTAGTGCATTCAAATACTCTGGAAAAAGAGTGGGAGAGGTCAGGTCTTCGTAGAGTAAACATGACCAGGCCACACGGGTGTTAATTTACGTTGATAAGTTGCATAAAGCTCGGGCTGAGGTTCAGATGGAATAAGCAGGCAATCCCAAGGATCATTATCCAGTTCTGTGCCAACAGAAAGTCCATATAGAGAGCAATCGTCAAGGGAATAATCGCTGTCTTCCTCCTTACTAACAGACGCAAACACGAGAGTGGAAAGAAGATCAGGTTTTTTTTCATTGAACACATGCTTGGCTAATGAGCAATTACCTTATGTCTTGAATAACTTGTGTTTCCTATTAATAAGAACAGGAAACGAAAG
>MRZZ01001273.1:0-10028 GCA_002025285.1 Acanthamoeba comandoni | reverse complement strand
GACGAGAAGAGAGAGAGAGAGAGAGAGAGAGTCATCAACAGGGACAGCGACCAACATGAAAGTCAAGAGTCGAACACACTCAACTTGTGCAAAGCAATTCACGCATGCCACTCCAACTAGAAAAGCAGGAGCGAGGAAGGACAGGTCATGCATCGCACGCAGCGCTGGGCAGCTAGAGATAATCCCTCTGATGTGAAATGTGTGCAGCGAGATGTGCTTTCGATGGGTGCGACGACGACGGCTCGCTCCGTAGTGCCAAGATGGCTTGCCGTCATCGCCTGTCCTTCGATATCTCTGCGCTCTTTTGCTTGAACCACTTGCTTGCGAGAGTGATGGATGGCTCTCCAATGAATGTACTCACAAGAATGGTGGTCTGTGTCTTGTAGCTGCTGTGTTGATGTTGAGAACCAACATGATACTGATTCACATGGTCCGCGTGGCAATAGCCGACTGTGTTCGCCACCAACAGAGAGGTGCCCATGTGCGGAAATCGCAATTATCCTGGAAGCCACAAGCATGGCCACTGTGACTCTCCCGACATGCATGCTCGTAGTTGTCTAGACTTTCCCGACAACAAAGTTTGTGTTCACCATGACTTTCTCGTCAGCCATATGTGTTGTCAACAGGAATATCCCGAGGGGTATGTTGGTGGACACTATGGCTTTGGTGATGGCTGTGATCGCGGTCGCCAACGAGACCCAGGACATTGCTTTCTCTGGTCAACAACAACTATCATCGGGACCAAAGGGTTAGACAAAGTATCTACATCTGGAGCATCGTGCAAAGAGTTATTGGCACAGATGAGATGTCCACCATTCCTTCTTCTTAGGGGATCGCCACGACAATGGTCGCGCACATGCGCGCCTTTGAGTTCTTTCACGTACAGCGACTACTTTATCTCAAGAGGCGAGGACCTCATAGCTATGTCTCTCTCGGTACAAGGCACAAAAGTTGCCGCGGTGCGCACGAGAACACCCACCAACGTCACCTTGGGCACCATGGGCTATGGGCACCAAGTGCGACAGCCATGTACATTCTATCTTCACTGAAAAAAAAAAATGTGTCACGATGGACTCGCGCATGCTGCTTTTCATCATGAGAAGAAGGGATCTGATTCTCGCGGCCATCACTTGCTTGATGGCTGCCGTGAGGCTCGGAACAACCACAAGCGCCGTGGTTGTCTTGTGCACGCGCGAGTTGGATATTCTTCACTGAAAAAGAGAATTGTATTGCTGTGTGTGCCTCCTCCTTCCGATGGACGGACGGATGAATGGCTTCATCATGCGCGCGGCTGTCTTCTTTTCGCCGGGAGGGAAGCGTCGGGAGGGGATGGCTGAGGGAAAGTGAATCATGGTCATGTGAAACCAAATGCTTGTTGTGGGAGATGATGATGTCAAAAAAAAAGCATGACAACATGCAGCGCGGAGGGTAGCGCAGTTGTTGTTGAAGGAGAGCAATGTGGTCAAGAGAGCTGCTGTGCTCTCCATGGTTGATGCAAGAGTGTTGAGTTGGCCCAGCGAGATGCCGATGTCCGCGAGGCGGATGTGATATGTCGTGACCGTCACCGTGTCCAGCGGTCGTGTCCCTCATGAGAGTCGTCAGGGCCGTGATCAAGGTTGTTGTCAACCATGTGTGTTGTGTTTGTCGCCAGCAGGATGACCGAGGACGTGATGATCATGGCATTGGAAGAGGCCACGAACAGCGTCAACATCATCATGAGAGTGAGAGAGAGAGAGAGAGAGTCATCGCACGACCAACATGAAAGTTGAGAGTCGAGCACACTCGGCTGATGCACAGCTGATCGTGCAGACCACTCCAAGTTGAAAAACAGGAGCAAGGAAAGACAAGCAGTGGGTCGCACAAAGTGTCGCACGGCCAGAGATATTCCCTCTGGTGCGAAAAGTGAACGGCCAGGTGTATCGCCCGATTTGCTTTCGATGGATGCGATGTCGATCGCTCGCTCTGACGGCCATCACTTCCATGATGGCTACCGAGAGGCGCCACGACGCTCGTGGTTGTCTTGTGCACACGGGAGATGAAAAGATTCAGTGAAATAAAAAAAGTTGGCGCGACCTTGTTCACCTTGTTTTTTTATGATGCTGGCCACGATGGCTGTCGCACACGATGTGTGGCCATCGGATCAGACACGGGGAGGGACAAGAAAGATGGTGCCCATTGCATTCAACCACCCTTGGTGCTCCTGGTTTTGTCACCGAGACACTGACTGGGCATGACAACAACCATCAAGTGTGCATCAATGACCACCAACACCATGACCACGAGAGTGGCAGAACCTGCCATGCTTCCCATGATCATGGCCGCCCCGACCAACTGATTTTAACCGCATTGTTCTCGACGTCCACGAACATTTTCCGTGAAATTTCTTCCGGTGCACAAGACTCGACAGTTGGAGTCGCACTCTGCCATTTTATGCGCTCTACGGCGGCCCCGTTGGTCCCATCATCTTGTACAGGGAGAATGGATTGTGTAAAAAGGATCTATTGACAGCCGTTGAGGACCATGAAGGTGAATTGAAAGGAGAGATGCCGCAGTACATCGAGCTTCTCAAGGACAGCATCGGTGCCTTGCATGATGAATAAATCTTTTCTGTGTTCATTCTTGTTGTTGTGTGTTGCCACCGTGATGATAACCTTGGGTCAGAGTGTGCGTCCTGAAGAACACACGAGATCCTTCTCAGGAGACACATCAGAAGAGCGTACGATGGCGACGAGAATGACGAGCGAGCAAGTTGTGCAAAGCGGGGGGGTGTCAACACACTACAGAGGACAGACGTCTGCACTCTTTGTCAAAGGACACAACGTTGTGACAGGGCCGCTGGTGTCGCCTGCTTTGCCTGACCTCCAGATTGCCGATGATAAATTACACACTGTGAACAACAGCTCTTCACACGCGTCCGGTGTCCCCATAAAGTGCTTGGACCAAAGCAGCAGTCATTATTCTCTTCCATCCTGTCACAGAGACACCTTCTTGTGATCACCATGCACACCATCCAACACGACCAGACCAACATCAAGGGGCCAAAGGGTCAGTGGCTATTCTCTTGGGAAGGTTTGGAGGAGCAGCGCCAACAAATTCGTGCCATCGCCCGTGAAGTCTACGAGAGCGACGCAGCCCTTCGGGCGACCGCAATGTTGAGCGTCGCAACAGGGCTCATCTGTGATGGCATCCGCGATCCTTCTACGTTGGACGCGGCGCACCCCGAAGCAGTGCGAGCTGCACAGGTGGCTCTGAACGAACTCCACACTAAGCTGATGTGGGTACATGGCTTGGATTGGGATTTCGTGCGCCAAGAGTGGGCGCCCATCCTCGACCCCTAAATGAAATAAATTGACTGACTTGTCATCATCATCATCATCATGAGCACTATCAGAAATGATTTATTATTACCCCACCGCCACTAATCGCTTGGCTTCTGCCGTGCATGACCGTCACCCTGTTTGTCATGGCGGTGACGCTCCTTTTGTTTTGCTTCTTGGAGATGGTCTTTGCGGGCTTGCTGACTTTGGTTGTTACCGCTGCGGTGGGCCTCGCACGACCATGTCCTTGCTTTGTTGGCAAAGCGTGACCATCACTCGTCAAAGTTGTTGGCTACGCGGTGATCTCAAGAGTGGCATCCTTCTCTTTGGGCAAACCCATATTGCCCACATCACAAGGTGGAGTGAAGGACTGAAAGCGAATGATAGTTGCCCCTGTGAGCTGCTTCCACACTTGCCTAAAGTTGTCCTCTGTCAAGATGCCCATGGCGTCCAAAGGTAGCTGGATTCGGGAAGTTGTCCAAGGGGAAGTCTTCGGCTAGATGAAAGGAGGGGGAGAAAGAGATAGAGTCAGAGCAATGTCACGGGTGAACCGACATCGTCGTGGTCGTGGGATATACCTTGTTTGATGTCTTGTGCATCAGCACAGCTCATCGCGGTGACAACAGATGCCTGTCCTTCCATGTGTTATGAGATATCTGATGAGGATAGACGTGTTGGCAGCTTACAAATGGTCTCTCTCCTTCTTATCTGGACAAGTCTTGGTTTTATTGTGTGCGCTCTTGCGTTGCACGAATTTTATTTCTTTCTTGTTTGAGAATATGCTCTCTTTGACACTCGCTTAGAAATCGTCGCACACGGGTCAGTGTCGGGGACTCGCAGGCGGCGAACACTCTTTGTCATCCTCATCATAGGGTCCCGCGAGGTCAGGCCCGTTGCCGCAAAGGAAGATTGGCACCCCTGGCGCTGATGCTTCCTCTGGCTCCATGTAGTCATAATCGTCCCAGTTTTCACATTCGTCGCACATACATTGCGGCTGGAGAGGTGTGGCCATCTTTACTTGTTGATTATACAACACGCCCACCTGTACATCCATGAAGGTTCGCTTGTAAAATGTTGTTTATTGTGTCTCATGAATAACATCATTGTGCATTATATTCACTGCGAGAGGGATGTCACTCTCGACAAGCTTGTCTTTCATCAAGAGGGTCGGCGCGCTCAAGGTGTCTTGCCACGCACACACATTCATGATGATGCGCAGCGCAATGTCAACATGTCCACCTTGGAGTGCCTTGCTCAGCAAGATGACTGGCTCTGTGAACCATGTGATCGTTTGCCACAGGACGGCGATCAGGGCGTCAGTGTTCTTGCGAGCGAGAGCGTGCTCCAGGAGTGTAGTCATCTCTTGATTCACCGAGTGATTGTCATGGTGCATGGGGGAAAAGTGGATGGCCATCAGGTGCTGGATCACGCCAACATCGTCGCCGTACGACATGATGGCATTTGATACAAAGTCCAAGGAGATTCTCCCAGTGATGTAATCGAGGCGCGTTGGCTTGGCCAGGATGTAGAGCATCAGCTCAACGTTGTGCTGCGCCACCGTCGCGACAACCTTGCTCATCAAATAAGATGCGCACCACAAGTGTGTGTTACCGGGGCACTCGCACAACACATCGACGATAAGATATGGCGCGGGCATTTGCATCAGGGCAGTCACAGTAATATAGCGCACCGACTTGCGAAAGGCGCCCAGAATGTGGTGCCTAATGCAAAAATCCTGGAGCTCGAGCAACATCGCTATGCATTGGCGCACCGCTTGTTCGCGTGTGTGTTCGGCTCGACAGAGGACTCTCGTGATCGCGCACATTTGCTCCTTTAGCGCGTGCGCGATGGTGCCGCGGTCAGCCATAAAGTAGTGCTGGATGCTGGGTTGCATCGTCGAAGATGACATGATGTGCTTGTGTCAATTAGATGGGTGCACACAGGATAAAAGAATGGCGAGCAGCATGCCACGAATGACTGACAATGGGGAGAAAGTCTGTGCAAGCGAGACAGATATCGTGGTTTGCAGCATGGTACTTTGCGACGACGATTATGTGTGTAGTGCTTCCCTGGCTTGATTGAATCGCCGGTGGCCAACTTGGGGTTTCTTTAACTCGCGGGGGAGCCTCCATAATAAGAGTCATGCACGCGTGCATTTCATCTATCGTCACACCTTTGCTGTCCAGACACAAGAGATACTCACTCATGGCGTTGCTGAGCGAGAGAATCACATTGATCAACTTCTCTGTGACAGAGAAAGTCGGCCCGATGACAATTCAGCAGCTGGTCTTTGCTTCTGCGATGGACAATGGGAACGGAACATTCAAATGCGACCTGATTCTTGAGCTATCATCGCCATCCGACATACCATCTAAAGTTGCTGAAAGTGTTTATAAATATGTACCTTGGCAGCGAAGCGTCTCGCTCAATGTGGCGCCCTCGATACCTGGCGGTGTTGTCACATGGGAGGACCTTCATCGAGTGGTTTCAAACACCATACGCTTGGCGCCTCCGAGTGGTTACACGCTTGTCCAACTTCCTTGAACCAAGGTTGTCAAATCGATGTGAAATAAAAGTGAGACCGACAACTCATTGTGTTGCCTCCATTGTCTTCTTCTTCTTGATGACGCGCACAAGGAGGAGCATGTCCGGCGAGGAGTGTGTGCTTGTGTGTTGGGGAGGAAGAGATCGTGGCGCCTTTATTGCCATCAAAAGATATAAAGATCACCGTGAAAGAACGCCGAGTCTTGCGCGCATGTTGTCGAGCGAGAAGGAGATGACCCGATTGCGGCCACAAAGCAAACCGCTCAGCTGCGCTGATGACGATCGCCATGCTGAGAGACCCCTGATCCCACGCATCATCCACTAGGTGTGGTTTGAATGGGCCCGTACCGCCTGTCGAGAGATATGGTCTCAATCAACAAGCCGTGCGTCGGTTGCATCCCCCTAGACAAGGCTGGCAGATACGGGAGTGGGACTATGACTCCTGCGTGCAACTGTTGCGGGAGCGATATCCCTGGTTCTTGGAGACCTTTCTTGATTATGCATCGCCCATCTATCAAGTCGACGCCATCCGGTACTTTATTCTTCATGCGCACGGGGGCATCTACCTGGACCAAGACGTCCGAGTGGACAAGTCGCTGGAGGCCATGATCTGCGCCCCGCGCCAGGTCGTGCTTGTGCAGCAGCACACCTTTCGCAACGCCAAGACCACCTTGTTTCCCTCGCTCAAGATGTTGAACAACTTTGTCATGGCGTGTCGCCCTGGCTCTGACTTTTTTGATTTTGTGATCCATCACATCTCTGCAAGGGCGCACACGATCGGCCAGCTCAAGAGCTCTTTCATGGCGACCATGGCTGTGGCGGGTCCCGCTTTCCTTACTGCGATGCACGAACGATATACCACCAGGTCACAGCAGTCGCCGCCACAGCGCCAGCAGGAATGGATTCACGTCTTGCCTCCAGATGCATTTGTTGCCAATGATCCTCATCTGCATGGGGAGCGCGAGTTCTATGGCCACCATGCATTCCACAGTTCTTGGGGTTCCAAGGAGAAGTTGCTCGCAGACGCGGGACGCTTAGTGTTACTCCTTGGTACACTTGGCCTTGTGGTGTACGGCGTCAACATAGCATGGAAGCACAAAAAGAAGGAGGCGCGTGACAGCATTCACCATCTGGCGATAAGCCATGAGGCATTTTCAACCCCCAAACGGGCTAGCGATGTGCACAATGAATAAGAGCAGAGATGCACGCGCATGCGGGTGATCGATCCTGAAAATATATCTTGTTCACGAATGTCAGGAGAATAGTTATTGTCCAGGCTATTGGACAATGTTCAAGGACGCCAATGAGATTGCTTAGAGTAGAATCAATAAAGCACATACAAAATAAAGGCCTTTTCCCCATAGCATCACTCAGTTCTGCATGTTCAATACTGATAATTGTTATAGTACTAGTCCAAGGGGACATGATTCAACTTGATAACCATGGTTTTTTTTTATTTTACAGAACTGCTCTCTCATACAGGGACAAAGATTGTGTCCATGACACGTGCATGGATCCAATGTTCTGGCGGGATGACAGTTAGTGAATCATGTTCCTTTTGGAAGAAAAGGAGGCGGTGCCGTCACGTCAAGAAAGTGAATGGACGCTCTCAGTCCATGCCTGTGGTGATGGTGATAGTATTACGAGCACACTTGCATCCTTGGGCTTGGGAGAAAGGGGTGGTTCAAACATCTTCGATCTCGCTTTCCTGAGCATCATGTTCAGAGCTGCTAGATTGCTCATCTTCAGAGTCATCGTCGTCTTCAGAGTCGCTGCTTTCATCACTTTGTTCAATCCAGCGCATCTCCCTCTCGTCAAGGTTTGTCATCAAAAGTTTCTTTGTCAAGATCTTCTTTTTGCTTGATTTAGGTTTGTTTGATGGTTTGCCAAGACGACCAGCAAGCTGTTTGTAGCACCGTGGCCCGTAGATTTCCTTTCCAAGAGTGATGGACTTGGGGAAAACCAAAAGAATTGGCTGTTCTGGGTGCTCATCTGTTAGATCCCGAGCTGCTTGTATCTGATTCCCAGTGAAACCTTTCCAACTGACGATGATGCGTATGTGGCGCACAAAAGTACCCCTGTGTGATTGCTGCGCATCTGTGTCTCTGCCATCCCCCTCGCTGTCCTCAAGGCTAGCTAACCAATTTCTTTGGATCTCGTTGTGTAGTTGTTCACTATCCGGTTCATCATCCTTGCTCTTGCGTCCTGCTCCCTTGAGGAAGTGAGTCCTGGATACACTCTCCACTGCGTCGATGAATTGAGATGGCCGCAAGGTTTCGTTCATTGTCTTGATCTGCAAGGAGCACAAGCAGAAAAAACGAGAACCTTCTTTAGCCGGTCCAACCGCTGTAAATATCACATCTGGAAATTTTAATCCCGTTCGCGGGAAAATCACTCTGCTCTGATAGTTGCTCCGTTTGAGCACATCGGACGCTCTCTCAATACCAAAGTCTTCAAATTGACCACATGCAGTAGCATCCACTTTCATTCCTTCCAATGGCTGCGTTATGCTGTCCGGAAGACTGTTCGCACCGCACCAAGCCTCAAAAAGATCAACCAGAGGCTGACCGTTATAACGAAGGATCTGCAAACCAACAGCATATTGAGCCATTTCCCAATTAGCTGCTGCAAAGTCGCACACCAATTGCTTTTCAACATTGGTGAATACCGACTCTGGGTCTGTCTCTTGGAGAGCCTCTCGCACCAAAGGTTCATCGATGGTGATCACAGAATCCTTTCGTTGCTCAGTTGTGTAGCTCTTCACACGGGCAAAACCAGATTGCACAACATTGCTAAGGTCTTTTGGTGAACCAGAGAGGTTGCCATTGTGAAGAAGCATTGTGTAGTGAAGAAGCTGTTTGATGGGGAGTTCAATGTCCAAAAGTTTAGCATTCAGGAACTGATAGACGTCGTTGCTAGCTTCAGTATCTGCCTTCCTGAGGGCTTCCTTCCACCCATATGCCATCAAATAAGACCTCAGTTTGGGTATCAATTTTTCAAACAGAAAACCTGGCCTGCCAGTCCACCTTTTCATTGTTTTCTCAACAGCTTTGCGTCTAAGTTCAGACTCACTTTTGTCGTCGGTGTACAGCTGCTCTCGAAACTCGGTGAAGATGGCTTCCACAGCATCATCAACGGTGAGCGAATACAGGTCGTAGAAGCGCTCAATGTTGGGCCTCTCACGAGAAGCCTTCTCGATGTCCAAAAGTGGCTCCCATGCTGAGAAATATGTGGACGTGAAGATTGTCAGTTGAGGAACGCTGCTTCTGTCCATTTTGAGATACTCTATGGCCACCCAGCGAAATCCCGAGAAGAGAGTTGTCTTTGAATGGTACCCGTAGTCATAAGGGCGCGTCCGGCACTCTTGGGGAAGCTTCTCGTAGTTTTGCCATTCCATGAGTTGTTCTTCTGTGTGATCCTTGTAATCTGAATGGAAGAGCTCCCCTTGGAATTTGAACTGCGGCGTATGGCACTCGTCAAGAACAAACCACGGGATATCTAGACTGTTTGAGAGTGAACCATGGTCAGACGCTAGTTCGTGTTTCACGACCTCTGGATCTCTACTCTCGTCATCAATTCCTCTCGACTGCAACTCCTCTTCAAACATGTGCTCAAGAGTTTTCGTTCCTCCATTGAGCAGTGTCGCGTTGAGCAAATCTCTTTCCTCTGGTTTTAGCTCGGCCCACGTCTTGCCCATAGCTTCAAGGAACAACTTCACAAACTTCATATAGCAAAAGAAAAACAAGCGTATCTTGAGCAGAATGCGCCTGCTATTGGATAACCGAACCTTAAAGGCAGGCCTATTTTTCAGTACGTTGAACTTCTCTATGCTGGAAAGAAGTGCTCTGTATGCATGGTTGCTTGATTCGAAGAGACGGATGAGAATGACTGGCCTGGGGTTGGTGCGCGCGAGTTCCATTAGAAGCCTTGTCTTGCCAGTCATTGTAGCCTGCACGATTGCCAACAGAGAGCGCGACTGAATGTTGCTCTGTGATAGCTGGTCAGCACGCATGCGCAAACGTTCGACTACATTTGGGCCAAAATAGGTGCGTGAAAACATTCTATCAGACACTATTTTGGAGCGGGCTGCTGGTATTAATTCCAATTTGATTTCATCAAAAAATGATCTTCCCTTGACAGGCTGCATCATGAGGCGAGGGTCCTGCC
>MRZZ01001267.1:0-11245 GCA_002025285.1 Acanthamoeba comandoni | reverse complement strand
CTACAGATATCAGGCAGAAGAAGACATTCCCATCCATCACCAAGACATGTCAGAGATGCCATCATCACTGCATTCCTGGCAACAAGGCACTTCATTTCATACAACTGCCTTCAATGATGAACACAGAGATGGGAAACTTGGTGGAATCCAAAGATTTGGCACTGTGCATCCTGAGAGCTTCTGTTCAATTCCAACGAGGGGAATATGTAATGAGGACCAAGTGCAGACCAGAATGATGAACAATCCATACGAACGACGTATGACTGTTGTCGAACGTACTTCTGGCCAAAGTTTGTATGACCCTGGGGAATTCTCTACCTTGGGCACCAGGTCACGTTCAAGCACTTTCCCCCATCACTTAAGAGATCATAAACTGAAACTGGACCAGTCGGGCCAAGAGAAGGGCTATTGGAATGGCCCTAACAGAGTTCTTGGCTCTCTCGAAGAAAGCATACTGCACAGTGAAGCAGAATCCCTTGAAGAGATGGAGGAGGAGCCAGAAGACACTTCCAACTACTCGAATAGCTTCGAGTCCCCTCGCAGCAGAGTAAGGTTTGTTCAAGGGTCTGTGGTGAGAGAACAGGCTAAATCTAAAGAAAGGAAAGAAGACCGCAATGAAAACCCAATGGCGACATGTCAAAGGAGTACGTCCTTTTTTGCTTTTCTTTTTTTCCTCACATCATTTGATGGATGGGATTATCTTAGCCTTTGCAAAACTGTCAACTTATGGACGGAATAACAGAAGATAGGAAACACATGAGCCACGGTTTATTATTGGGGAAACAACTAAACCTCTTTTGTCTTTTGACTCAGTACAGGTATGATTTTTACCAAATTCCTCCATGGAAAGGTATCTTAACTGTTGCATTTAGGAACGTATATATGGAAGTGTTTTGGAATCTAGCACCCCTTCATCCTACTGCGATTCACGAGGATAGTATCAAATATAGCCTTACCACAAGGAACAGCTGGCAAGAGAATGATGCCCTTCTTCTCAACACCTACGTTTGCCTCTGCATCGGTAATTCCAACAACATCTCGAAGCATTAAAGGCGAGTCCAATACTAATACCCCTTTTTAAAAGGTGCTTTGCATGCAGGCAACGAAGATCATACAAAGGAATTCTATGCCAAAGCTCGAGATCACTTGGGAAAAGTATTTGACCAGACAGATTACAGTGTCACACAGGTTTGGATGCCATTCTTGATATGCGTATGATCTTGTTGATGTGGAGTTGAGCTAATTGTTATCGCATGTATATTAGGCCTTGTATATGATGGCTCTATATTCTATATATCACGAGGCAGACCTTGAAAGAACGTCCTATTACCTGAATATATCAGCAAACATTTGCAAACAGCTGAAGGCGTATAATAGGTTTGTAATACAATAAATGAGCAGAGTAATATGCACCGAGTCTAATAGTAGAACACTCTATACGTGACATGTCTCTGTATTCTAGTGACAGCTATTTGCGTTGTATCTTTTCGAAAGCCTTTCTTCCTACCACTTCACCTGAAGAAATTCAGGATCTGCAACAAGGTACGTCTGAAACAACAACAATAGCATAGCTGCATCCATGAATTTAAATTTTCATTTTCTGCGTACAGCCTTTTCGGAGGCAAGGCGAATGCCCCGTTTTCAGCCCAGCTACATGGACAATCTCGATCTTCCACATAAATATTCAGCCGAAGTTGTTGACAGGTAAGTGTGCTTGCGTCTTCAACTACATTATATCATACCTAATAATGTGGCAACTTTTGCAGGGGAAATGCAGTTGGTCTGGTTCTTCTAAATGTGAAAGCTGGAATAAATGCATATAAAGCAGATATGGAGAAGCGAAACTCAGTCCTTTCCTCTCCAGAATCTTCTTCACCTTCTCCATCTTCCTCGCCGATATCAAGCGGAAAAACCAGATTTAAAGCTTCAAGTGATAGGTCTTTCCCTTCCTCAGAGATTCAGCACAGCCAAGAAGTGTTGAATGGCCATTTTAACGCACGAGGATACAGAACTGGAGGGGAAAGCGACCAAGAGGGAGACGAATATGATGAAGGATCAGAGGATTCATCAGACTCTACTGAACAGTGGGAAAGGGAAATACTTGCCAGAAATGGGTCTAACAAGTATTCCAGGCATTTCATTGTGCTGGTTGATGCACTACAGCGGCTCGAAGATAAGCTGGTCTATGCCAATGGGAACTGGGAAGATTGCTTTCCAGAGAACTCTAATACAGAGAAAGATTGGGAGAACATAGAGTTTGATTCAGTAGATGAAAGAGAATGTGACAGAAATGGGGAGCTCTGGATTCCCAAAATACAATACCTAAGTATTTTGCTTTGCATAGAATCCCTTAGAGCGGAATGTGGATGGTGCCTTAACATGAGCGAATGGGCTCTGCGTTCATCCCAAAGCTTCCTGAGAATCTTGAGAAGTATATCACCACGTATCAATCTCTTGTGCTGTGCAATGCAGCCCATGATTGCTGTTACCTTGGAAGTATTCCAAAAGCTAAACCGAGTAGCAGAATTGGTGGAAGAGCTCTCAATTCTAGATCCCCTGGCGAGGATTTATCCTGTCATAGGCACAATGCAGCGACATTACCTACAATGGTCTCAGCAGCAACAGCAGCAGAAAGAGCTATCACAACAAAGAAATCCATCCATCCCTTCAAGTGGACACCTGCATGAGTTGTCTCACAAAACCTCAGCAATCATGATGTATAGTCCAGGTGACAACTTTCTTCAAATATTCTCTACTTACCTACTCTCTGCTATTCTATGTACCGGACTAAGGAGAGCACTTACCTGTAGGTGGCTTCTTGCAAAGACATGTCCATTCTCCCAGCCCCAGGGAGGAAATTGGAGACCAGCAGGGATATGCTAACAGCAACAAGGCCACAAGTACTGAACAGACTCTCTGTGACGAAGATGATGAAGACAATCCGATAGCAGCAGATACAAGGAATTGTTCTGATAGGACAAAAGAAATGCCATCTTCTTCTTCTTCTTCTCTTCCATTGGACAGAAACAGATACCAAGAGCCATCTCCCAAAATAGAAACCCAACAACAGAATGAAGCAAAACAGGCTGTCCCTCTGATGAAGATCCAAGATGACAAACCAGCTGCGCCTCCTCTCAAGCCTCAGTGCTATTCCCCTTCTCCAATGGACACGGCTGGCGCACAACCGCTCTCTACACTGACAGACGCCGAGCAGAAAAAGTCTCTTACAGCCACCCCCACTACCAACGCTGTGCCCTCCTTTTCCTCGAGCGTGGTGGTGAACAAGAAGGACAGGTGGAAATGGTATACCTTTCAAACTAAGGAGAGTTCTTTCAAGAAAGAAATAACAGAAAGAGCTGGACGAGGCAGAGGAAGAGGAAGAGGAAGAGCGAACGCAAAGGGAAAGGAAGCAAGATCAGCCATGGGTCAGTAGGCTCTGAAGAATATGGCATCAACTACGAAGGTTAACAATTATAACAACAGGGCCACCCTACTGCTTATTTAAATTTCTCGCCTCTCCACTATGTAAAAAAAAGAAAGAATTCACAACACAAAAACCCCCTATTATTCTTGTAATTAGCCTCAATAAAAATTATTATTATTATTATTATCGTCGTTTGGTCACAAAAATATTTGGGAAAAAAAGCAAAATTGTTTTTCATTTAAAATAATTTGATATCAGCGAAACTGAAACAAAGAAAAATCCTTCGCCCGGGGGGGGGGACGGAAATATTAGTACCTGAGATAGAATAATGGCCACCACCTCTTGCCACCTGTGGCAAGCAGAACTGCCAAACCTTCCTTTGGATAAGACTTGTTGGCACTTATGATCCAAATGGAACAACATTCCACAATTCAGCTCACTTGCAACCCTGTTTTTGCTGAGGGGGACTACCAGCCACCTTGCTCTGGTTTTTATTCAAGTGGCCACACTTGTGACAACATAGAGAACAAGTAAGTCCTTTTTGGAAATGTTACCCTCTGCTCTTTGCTAATGCCATTGCTCTTTCTTTCTCCATTCAAGCAGAGAACAGGGAAAGAGCTCTATGGTGCTCTTTGGAGGTCATGGCGCACGTTACGCAGGCTCACCTGATGGCAAAGTTCGTACCAAGGACATGCTCATTCTCCACAACTCTCACCTACTTGGTTCCTCACAAACACCAGAATATAACCAACATCCTGCAGCTGTTCTTTCTTGGGAACGCGGTTCACACTACCAGCCACCAAAACTCTTCTATGCTCTATCTTAACCACTCCTCATCTTAGTGACACTGCAGACAATAGAAGCAAGGGCTGCTCATGTTTCCTTTGTAAAGGAAGGAAAACTGTACATACATGGTGGCTACTCAGAGTAATTACACTTTCCTTGCTAACCATGTTGAAAATCCTAAACATACTGACATCTTAGTTGTATTGTTTAGAACTCGCGAGGTGCTCTCAGATCTGGTTGAAATTGATGTGTCATCTTGTATGTAGATCTTCAAATATTATGCCACTATTTGTTTCTCACCAGATTGCTGATAAATCATGCAGATGAATGCAAAGTGATGGAGTATCAGCGTGTGACTTCAAATGTAGAGAGGAGATGGCATTGCTCATTTCTGTTGGATAACAAATTTTTCATACATGGAGGATGGAATGATGCGGGCCCTCTCAGTGACTTGCTCATGTTAGACATGGGTAAAATTTTGGCCACTCTGCAACATACCATGTCTTGCACCAACGCTGTCCTTTTCATAAACATACAGATACAATGAAGTGGTCCGCAGTGAATATGCAAGGTAATATTCCCTCTGCACGGAGGTGGCATACACTCAGCCCAATGCCCAGCGGGCAGCGCTTTCTAAGCTACGGAGGCTATGGAGGGCCCCACAACAAGTTTGCAGACCTTCATATGCTCGACATAGGTATGCTTTCTTCCAGCGAAAAAAGAAGAATTTGCTTGCAGACAACTTGGTTGGTTGCTTTGACAAAAACAACAGAAACGCAGCGATGGCTGCAGCCAAAAGTGAGGGGCAAGCCACCTCCAGGAGTATCCCGCCACACGCTGACACCTGTGCCCGGTCAGCCTAAGCAGATGTTGCTCATGGGTGGATACACAGCTAACGCCATGCTAAAACAGCTGTACATACTGCACACAGGTTGGTTACTGCGCCCTACACCTCGCTTTCCCCTTTTTGTGCGACAACTGAAAAGCTGTTTTGCACTGGATTCATTGCAACGAAAATAATCAGATGACATGAGCTGGCAACCAGTGAACAATGCAGGTCACCTGTACCCAGTCTCACGAAGCGGACACAAAGCCACGCCCGTCTCTACGCAAGGCATCTTTGTATCTGGCGGATTCATTGACAACTATGTGGCCCCCTTCTACTGGCTTTGCGATCCCAGGACCCTCTCCTGATCAGTTTGTGTGTATGCAAAGACGCAAAGAAAAAAAAGAAAGAAAAAACTGTTTTGAGTTTCATTTGTCTTCTTCGTTCTTCTTCCTTGCCTTTTTGCTTTCTCTCTCTTTGCCTTTGTCTTTCTTTTCAGCGTTCTCGCCTTGCTTCTCAGAAAGTTCCCGTTTCTTGTTTCCGTTTTTTGTTTCTTTTGTTTTGTGCTGCTTCTGCTTGCTATGTTCAAGATCAAGCAGCTGCTGTTGGGCCTGCTCCCAGCGGTCCATCCAGAAATCATCTGTGTAGGGCGCATCGAAGTCGCTCGTAGATGGAGGGTGAACCCAATAGTTAAACGCCAGGTGCCCCAAACCTTCGCTTGATTTGTCACCATACGAAGTTACTTCGTGGAACCAGCTGGCTGGCAAGTAAAGCATCTCTCCTAAGTTTGTGTGTATGTGGGCAGATGTCAGGATGAGCGTGGTTTGATTCAGAAGAGGACAACAGAAGAAGGTGGCCAAAGGGAGAAGACTATTAAGACCAAATTCTTGTTCTCTTCAATCATTACCTGCCAATATTTCGCACACAATTTTGTTGGCTTTTTTCAGCATGGGAAAAAGGGACGCCTTTGGCGAAATGTTGTAGTTGTGCAAAGTTGCCGTATCTATCTTGCTAAAACTGGGCGGTTCCTGAGCATTGTCCTGTTTGCTGTTTGCTTTGGAATCCGTTTCTTTCTTTTCGTATTGCTCTTTATGTTTGCCTGTCCTCCCCATTAAAAGAAGCTCTATTTAGTGGTGCTTGTGTTTCACACAATAAACCCGTGGGGGGGGGGAGGCTTACTGTTCTTAGCAGGCTCGTCGTCGTCGTCGTCACAAGAGTCATCATCTCCAGCGCCCTCTGCAGCGAGCATGAGGTCCAGGGCATCTTCTAATCTCTCCTCCGCTTCCCTCAGCTCCTTTTCATCAGCTCCATTCTCCTATTTCGAAGACAAATATCATTTTTCTGGTGATTCTACTGTAGAAGGAGATTTCAGGGGAGGACAGGATGATCAAACAGTCACAATACCTGCAGGCTGGCAAGTGTTTGTTCTGCTTTTTTGACACGATACCTTGCAATTTGATGCTCCAGTGCACCATCAGCTCTAGTGCCGTTGTTCTCATAGTTAATGAGTCCATTTGGATGTATGTGTGAGACTTTGCCGTGGGGATAAAGGAATGCAGCATCGCTTGGACTAAATAAAGTGAAACGCTTTTTCCCTGTAGAGAGCCAAACAACAAAAACAAAATATGGGTTAGTCATTAATTGGTATGCGCTGGGCCGTGTGAAAGTTGAGATCGGTACCCCGTAACAGGACGTATAAATTGTCATGAAAGTCATGATGAAGTCCACTTGAAGACCCATTCGTATTATTGCCCATCCAGATATTGTACTGTTGTGGTACCAATTTGCCTGGCAGTGGAATTACTGACATCAGTTTTCGATTTCACCATGGAGCATGAGGAATTCCTCATTAA
The DNA here is from genome assembly GCA_002025285.1 of Acanthamoeba comandoni. NCBI lineage: Eukaryota > Discosea > Longamoebia > Acanthamoebidae > Acanthamoeba > Acanthamoeba comandoni. Next base: position 4,356 of record MRZZ01001267.1, on the reverse strand, counting down.
CTTACCCAACACAGTAGGCCTCAAAGGAAAATCAGCAAGAAGGCTGGGCAGAGGACTAGGGAACCAGTCTGAGAGACGGACTTCGTCATCTTCGTCTTCACTTCTTTCGCCATCTTTCTCCTTTGCAATCGAGGGTAGAAAAGGCCATTACGGGATAAGTTAACAAAGAGATATACCATGAAAACCCATCCATCATTGCAAGTGGAGGATTGTGCACACCTCTTCGTACTGTGTGGTAAGATAATACTGGTCTGCTCCTGATGCGATCTGGTCAACAAGGTGCCCGAAGGGCATGGTCACTTTAGGCAGGCCCGTGCCAAATCCGACTGCTGGGGATGAGCGCTGCTCGACCTTGACCACTTCATGGCCAGCTTTCTCTTTCAGATAAGCGTTATCCTTCATCACGAACAAAATTAATCTTAAAACTCGCATAACATGTGGTCTTGTTTGTAGAAACGTACCCAAAGAAAGAGTTTCCATTGAGGGTCGGCTATGTGGCTTGTGATGATGGCTGCATCAAATTATGCAAGTCAGAAAACAAAGAGCTCATAAAAACAGCACAGCAGTCAACTTTGGAGGGAGCAGATGCCTGGTTTTCTCTGTGAGATGTATTGCTGAAAGAAGACCTTTGGGTCTATTGTTGGTGGCACACGGTCAATCTTCCACCCCTTCTTGGGCTTAAACCCTTTTACAGATACCACGATTTGAGTTGTGCAATTTTTAAAGTACATATTGCAAATGGCATACCTTTGTATCCAAAACTGGAGTGAGCAGGAGCATTATTTCTCCTTGCTGGCCTCATAATCTAACAATGTTATGACCCCCCCCCCAAAGGGCTGGTTGAAAATATGAAATAGATAGAAATTTCCGTGAAATTGAAACCCGACCAGTACCAAAAATCAAAATGGAAGGTTTTTCTCTCTCTTTGAGAAACACACAAATCAATACAAAGTCGCTTAAACTAAGTTTTTTTTTTTTTTTTTTCAGTTTGATTTGCTTGTCACAGCTGCAACAATGGATTTCTCCAAGTGGGCCAGTACATCATGAAGAGACTTGACGGAGGCCTCCAAAGTGTCCATCCTCGAATTGAGGGTGGTCTCCAAAGTGTCCATCCTCGAATTGAGGGTGGTCTCCAAAGTGTCCATCCTCGAATTGAGGGTGCCCATCTTTGAATTGAGAGATGACATCTCCAAAGAAGTCAAGTTGCCCTCCAAGGCTTCCACATCCTTGAGAGAATAGGGAGAAGGGTCATTATATCTGCCGCGGATGGCCTCAAATCCGCGGATTGCTGCCAGCTTACGTTGTGCTTCTCTGGAAAGGACAAGATGTGCATGGCCATGACATTCGAGGGAGAAATCGTCCTGCGCCTGCCTCTTCTCCCACTTCCCAAAGTTCAGGGCTACTGACTCCAGAGGAAACTCTTCTCTTGTTATCTTCTTGAGCTGATTTTCTACTTCAATGACTGCTTTCCAAAAGTCAGGCATGGTGGCCAGCTCAGCATTATTGTAATGACCCTTCCAAGAGGATGCATCATTGGCCAGTTGCAAAAAGGCGATGGCTCCATCGTTGCGTAGCTTCCAATTGAGGGGTCGCGGGAAGAGAAGCGTGTCCCTGCTCAGCTCAGGTCCACTTCTAGCGCATGTGATCCAACAGTTTTCATCTTCAAAAAAAGGCAGAATCAAGTTTTCACAACAATACCATCCACATGGTTCTTGCTTCTTGTTGGCCTTGTAGATGGAACTTGCACATGAGATGGGTGAGTGTTTCCTATGACAACCTTGGTTTCTGTCTTTTGCATAGCTACACCCAACAGCATAGTCGCAATACTGGTCTGCCCATCTGACAACACGCTGGACATTTTCATCCAGCATGTAAGTGTAACGTAGCCCTGTCCTCGTCGTGCTGGCACGCACGCTGTTTACCCATGCCCTGGCTTTCTCCAGGCGATTTGGGTTATCGGCCATGTGCGTGTTGTTAAACCAAAACACAGGATCCAAAATCATGGAGACAGAAAAACAGGGCAAATTTTCTGTAGTCTTCATTCGTTTCATCTCCAGTCTATAAGATTGTGGTTCGCCTTCCTTGATTTTTTTAAGAAATGCACCGGCTACAAGATGGATTCGTTCAAAGTCGCATTCAATTGTCATCTTAGGGCTTTCATCAGACCATGCAACGTTGATGTCAGCATCATTATTATTTGGAGGCTGGTCGGCCTTGTATGAAATGTTTATGCCAGTTTCACCAAAAAGTAGTGGGTAAATAAATCTTTGTGGTTGCTGCTTTGGTTTGTTTGGTGGCCCAAGATACAAGTCATCGCTCATGTCCTTGTTCCAGTCCATCTTGTCTCAATGTAGCTTCCCAATTAAATGCAGGGGGAAAAAAGGAAATAGAAGCACGTATGAGCCAACGATCAATTCTCTATTCTTCTGTCATTCAATGTACCTGGATGGCTACTGGACAAGTGTGCAGGTTAATTCTAGAATTGCAGCCGAACTGGAGAAAAAAAAAGCAGAAAAACCAACACTGATTTTTTCCCCCCATACTTCCGACCACCCCCCTTTCAATAAGGGAAAAAACGGACAATGGTCGTGTGAATTTCATCCACTTTGCACATTCGGAGAAACCGTCACTCTTTGCTGGCTTGGGGAGTGTTGCTCTCCTTAGATGAATATTTTTAAGAATTTAAGGATAAATTTATAGACACGGACAATTTTATGCTAGTCATGTACCAAAGAAAAGATTCAACAAGACTCTCTTTGTTCTCCTTTCTTCTCCCCTGCTTTCTTAAAATGTGGACCTTGTCGAGACATTGGCCACAAATGCTCATTTACAATCAGCACATAACTGATCTTGCACTTTCTCTTCTCCAGATTAACTGCAACAGCCCAGGCCTTAGAGTAGGGATACTCCTCACAATCAATGTCAGAACCAAAATGCCAGCCCTTGAGAACAAAAGGGTAGCCATCCAGGTCCAGCACCTCCTCTACATGCTGGTCTCTGGGCATTGGGCAGGATCGCCATTACAACATGATGTACCAGGGATGGCTTTTTGAGGAAGAGGCTCGCGAGACAGGCCACCTTGGCGCATCTCAATGGCTTTTTTCATCCCACTAACCTGGTGTTGCCTGTTGGTCTTATCATTTATACCTCAATCTTCGAGCAGATGGTGTGTGGATGGAGGAGTGTGCATCTGAGAGCCCTTGTCCACTTGATTCACAAGAGATGGGCAGGGCAGCACCAAAATAATATTACCTGACTTGCCACTCCATCTCCTCGAGACGAGGCAGTTTCACCACGACCTCATCTTTCTTGTTCTCTTCATGCTTCTTCTTTTTCGATTCTGCACACAGGAAGGAAAGGGAGCGCGCTGCCCAGTGGCTCTCTTCAGCTGTAACGCACGCAGCAAAAAGCAGAGCTGAGGTACGAAAGGCGTCCAAATCCAACGACACCCATGCATGGGACCCCGGGGCACATGCAGCGATACTACTACTGTTGCCTTTTGATCCTCTGCCTCTTTCATTGTATGTTGTGATTGCGATTGCCCCCCCCCCCAAAGGGCAACAGGGGCTGGTGGAGGTTTTGGGCAATTGTTTTTTCATTATTTAATTGATGGCAAATGGTACAAAATGGAGTGTTCTTTTAAAAAATGTGTGGGCTAGCCTACATGAGGCACTGGATTGAAAGAAGAGAAAGAATGGGTGGGTGGGCTGGAAATAAAATAAATGAACCTTCAAGATTCTCAAATTCAACTTTTCTCCGAGTCAGCATCGTCTCCTCCCAACATGCGAAGAACTTTCACCATTATGGAGTCCTTTGACATATCGTACGGGGAACTCTTGGAGGGGATTTCCAAAATTGTGGGCAAAATGCCATCATAATCATCCAAAAGGTGTCTGATATCGTTGGCAATGTGTTGGGCGATCAAAAGGACTGCGGTGTCTTCCCTGGTTGTAAAATCTTTGAATGCTTCTTCGATCTGAGAGAGTTTGGTCTTGCTATCCACTACAAGAAAGTTTCTGTTGCGCTTTGCGTTTACATCGCCAATGCCTGCCAAGAGGAATCCTGTGACGGTGTCTTCGTCGCCAATCACAGAGATGAGGGCACCGCTTTCGGGTGAACGAAGTTTGTTTTTGCCTCTCTGCGCCATCAAAGTTTAATGTGGGTGCTGCTGCAAATGATGATGAAGAGAGAGAGAGAGAGAGGGCGAGCACAAAACAACAGAACGTCCGTTTTACCCCCCCCCCCCGGCAAGTGACTTCCTTCTGCCTCAGGAGGGAGGAAAAGTCCAACGCCAAGTCGGCTGTGTGMMAGAACACAAAAAGAAAAAATTATAATAATATTAAATTTATAAATATA
>MRZZ01001260.1:0-17627 GCA_002025285.1 Acanthamoeba comandoni | reverse complement strand
TAAATATCTTAAAGGTCAGGAATAATAAAAAAAACATATGCGGCGGCTCCTTTTTTAAAAAAGTACTAACTAAAAACATGACATACAGCCTCTTACCATCAATGTGTCTCTCACTTTGTCTTTCAGGAGGTATGAACTCGTCAAAATATGAAGGAGCTGCAGTTGAGGCCCTCAAACCATGAAATATGCGACGCCGAGATGTTCCTTTAAATTTTATAGACAAAATTTGTAAAAAAAATGAAAGAAAAAGCCTTCGTGGAAGGAGAATCAACCCCCACCATACCTTTATATCTTGACTTTCTGCCTTCAGGGTATTCATAGTTTCTCCAAAGGAATGGCACTGCAGGGAGTGAACTGATATCCGCAGAAACGCAAAATACTTTGATGTCCTTTCTCTCAGGTCCAACATTTAATCTGTTATGTTCCCACAACAAGAATAGAATAGAAAGAAAAAGAAAAGGAAAATAATTAATGTGTCGGTACAAAGACGAAAACCACAAGCAAGTGGTCTCTCTCTCTCTCTCTCTGCAATTTACCTGTTGGTGTCAATCATTTTCTCAATTCCACAGAATTTCGCAAGCATGGAGGCGATAGGCCCAGACTTATAGTATGCCCCACTTTTAAATAATTGCATCCACCCAGCAAACCGAAACCAGGCCGTTCGAGTATCAGAGGAAGGAGGCGCACCAAGAGAAGGAGACGAGGAGGAGGACGAGGAGGAGGACGAAGGGATTGGTAGAATAGAATAGGGTGGAGGAGATGAGGAGAGTGAGGGATTAAATGATGAAACAGGATAAGGAGAGGAAATTGTAGGAGAAAGAGGAAGCGGTGAAGAAGTGGTGGAAATGGAAGGGGATAACAAGGCCTCAGGAGAAGAGTTTCGGAACACACAACTAGCAAAGTTTTTATATACATTTTCAGCCTGCGACGCTGAGTACTGCCGCACTCCAAGCAAGGTGGCCAGCACAGCTCCTGTTGATGTTCCTGATATGGTACAATGCGTGAATTGATGAGAACGTGTGTGTATGTACAACTACTTTTTGTTAATCGCATATATCTTATCACCTGCTATGAGATCAAACATTTGGTACGTTTTCTTTCCGGTAATTTCTTCTAGGTATTTGAGCATCTCTATGGTTACGAATGCGCGCAAGCCACCCCCATCAATTGTTAAAATGCGCACTCCTCTTCTGTTTGTCTCGCCGTGGTGCTCTTCCATAGGCTGTCCAAAGTGCATAAAGTCTGTCACAGAAACCCCAAAAGTGATACATTAGACGGAAAAGATAGCATGATGGAATATCTCTCTTTCTTCTTGTATGTACATACCATGAGCTCCAAAGATGCTGAGAAGACGCTTTATTTCTGCTGTAATGCCTTCTTGTTCGCTCTGGGCAAGATCAATATATGGATTCAAGCCAAATCTTGCTACCAAGTTATTGCGATTTACAGCTGTGATTACGTACGAAAAACGGAGTTGAACAACAAAATCCCAAAGTGGTTATTAAAGAGTTAAGTTAAATAAGTTATTCGGCCTATTACCATTAAAAGCTGAATTTGCAAGAGAACGGATGGCCTGGATTCTAATGTGAAGGTCTTGGTCCGGCGAGAGTGCTATTTTCATTAAAATATCTAGTTCACTGTCTTCCAGCACAAAGCTATCAGTTGATTCTGTAGAATAAGTAAGACGTGAATTACAATCAGAGTGATGTGTGGGTGCATATTGAACCTCTATCTTCAATTTAAAAAAAAGAATAAGATTGTACCATTTTCAAGAAAGTTTGCAAAAGCAGTGACAGCCTCCAAACGTATGCGTGGACACTCATGATGGGCTAGGCCAAGGACATCTCGGAGCTGCTGTTGGCCACCTTCTTCTGTCATGACCCGTTGAAATTCATCTATTAAATTGATCAGACAATCGTGAGATCAATAACTTTTGACACACACACACACATATTAAGAAAGGAGTATGGGGTTCTTTGTGGTGGCTACTAACCTTGTTTAGAAAAGTGTGAGAGAGCAAAAAGAGTCAAAGGATGTGGGGACGAGCGAGCCATTGAAATGAGCAGCTGGAGCTGAAAGGGTACACTGTACTCTTTTCGATGAACAACACTTACTTCTTTTGATTCATCTGTATATTGCATTAAAAGAAGAAAAAGAAAAATTTAAAATTGAGATCATGAGAAGTGTCTCCAGACTGTTCACACATATATATATATATATATATRTGCAATACACGGGTACCGTCAATAGATATGTGGGCTACAGATAGCCGTTTCAATGAAGTGGGCAACTTGCCAGGCAGCACTAAGATCTCATCTGAATAGAGGGCTAACTTCTCTAAAGTGGTAAGTTGGGAGAGTGTTCCAGGCACCGTGATAAGCGTGTTATGAGATAAGTTGAGGTCTTTTAGTGCAGGCAGCAATCCAATTTCCTCAGGAACAGAGTGTAATTGGTTGTAAGAGAAATTACATTCTGTCAAGGAGATCAGATTGGCAGAAAATAGGTCTTGCGGAAGTGTAGAAACAGAGTTGTGGGAGCAGTGAAGGCATTTAAGCAATGAGAGCGCCGTCAACTCGCTGGGCAATGTGACAAGCTGGTTGTGAGACAGGTCTAGGAACGTAAGGCAAGTAGGGAGGCATTCGCCATCACACAGAGAGGTAATCTGGTTGTGAGCCAAATTGAGTTCTGTCAAGCAGGTCATCTGGCTCAGCGAAGGTAATTGTCCAGATATCCGATTATGAGACAGATTAATATGAATGATTGCATTCATGTCCACAAAATCTTCAGGAAGAGCAGTCAAGATATTGTGTGACGCATCAAGCCTGCAACACATACACACACAAAAACATCACAACCAACAACAATATTGACGTCATGATATGAGTAGTAAAAATAATGATAAGTATACTGGATCATAATGTGTCACCTTGTTAAACAACTAAGAGATCCCATCCCGGCAGGTAGAGAAATTAGCGCGTTGTTAGATAGATTCAAGACTCGTAAACAAGACAGCATCTTAAATTGTGGCAATGTCGAGATCCTATTGTGGCTGAGATCCATCTTCTTCACAGAAAGCAAGCGCAAACACTCGAGTTGACTTTTTTTGTTATTGGCATATGTAAAGGGTAACGTTAGATAATTATGGCTGAGATCAAGCTCCACGAGGCCCTCTAAGAGTCCTAAATCAGCATGCACGGATGAGAGCCTGTTCTTTTGCGAGTGCAGCACTTTGAGCGACGTGTTTATAAATAAATCAGCAGGCAATATGGACAATTGGTTACGGGAGACCTTCAAAAGAAGCGTAAAGTAAGAATGATGATGAGATCAAGTCCAATTCAGAAAAGGAATTTTCAGTGGAAAGTTGGAACAGGAAGGGCCCTTCCTACCTTAAGGATCTCCAAGCAGACCAGAGCCCCCATACCATCAGGCAAGCTCGATATCTGGTTATCGTGGAAGTCCACAACCTTGAGCAGAGTTAATCTTTTGAGGCCAGTGTGCAAGTACTTGATAGAGTTATGCCGCAGTTCCAAAAATTTGAGAGCCCGCAATTGACTTATTTCAGCAGGCAGAGAGGGGATCTCATGTCTCTCCAAATGCAACTTTTCTAAAGTGCGTAAGAGCATGATGTCTTGCGGCAAACTGTTCAGGTACAGATCAAAGGGTGGAGTTGCTGCTTGTTCAATTGAAGTAAAAGTTATTTTTTTAAAAAAGCTTTAGAAAGAATGGCCCATTCAAAGACAAAAAACCTGATATAGACAGTGATGTTATAATTGGAGTGGGTGCTTTCTTGCGTGCAGGAAGCATTGTCGCCTCTGTAACTCCTGTCATAAAATCACCAGCTGATGAACCGGCTGAATGATATATATATATAATTGTTGCAGAGATATTTCTGTTAGAGAATCTGCTCTCTCTCCTCCCGCCGCTGGTCAACGTGTCTTTTTGAGGATATGACTTACTTGTTCCAGTGCTAGAATTGAAATCATGAATCATCCGCGATATGGTTTCCAAAATGGTAAACTCAAAATCAGTGTGGGCGTCAAGAATAAGGGAAGTCTCTCTGTCAGAGGACAAAGTCTTGGCCACTACGCGAAGTGCCCCATTGATGGTGTGCTTTTTAGCCACGAAGATGGATGTGGGCCTCAGCTTTGGTGCAGCTGCCTGTGAGAGAGGGCAAAGCAGCGTTTTCACAATGAGAATGAGAATGAGAATACAAAGAGGAGTGCAAAAAGAAAAGTGACACCGAGGGGGGGGGGATGGTGATGTGATGAGGCAGTTCTTTACTTGCGTGGCTTCAGTAGTGGTGGTGGTGGATTTGACACCGTTTTGCTGCAGCACACCTGTGGTTGCATCCGTTTTCTTTTCATCAACCTCACTGTATCCATTTTCATGATATCTTTGTAACGCCTCTTGATCCTCTGTGTCATGATCATCCATGGGAAGCACTTCTTCGTGAACAGATTCGACTTGTTGCATCTGTTGCTGTTGTCCAATATAATTTGCAACTGGGCTTTGGCCCTCAGCAGAGGAAGTAGTTATGGGAGAAGAAGGAGAAGATGTGACAGCAGTTGACTGAAAGGAGATTGTGCGCCAAATTTTGTGGTAAAAACGTAACTGAGCCTCAGATGATGCATCTTGAGGCATGTCTGCTGTTGTTCCTTCCATTTGGCACTATGAGTTGGAATCATCAGTTGCCTCCACACACAATTTGTCAATCAAAGGCAGTCCAAAGTCTTTGGACAGGAAGGGGGGGGGGATGGTTTGAAAGAGATCTATCTTTATGCAGATGCGTGTGTGTGTGCACTATCTTTAATCTTGCATTCAGATGTGAAAGGAGATCTCTTTTCTCTGAGCGTTTTGCTGGGGTGCCACGTGGATCTAAAGAAGTCGCAAAGGCAAAAGCAAAAGCAAAAGGGAACAACTAGGAGCACACCCACAAGTTTTTTTTTGTGTTGGCTCTGTTTTTTACATAAACAGTAAATAATTTCATTCAGTTTCTCCTTTTGAATTATGATTGGAACATAATTTTCCCACTGAATTATGATAGGGCCAAAATTACGTAAGCATGAATGGCAATTCGACAAAAAACAACCCACACAAGAGGAAAGCTCTGTGTGTGCACGGCATTTTCACATTCCCGTGTTCAACGGGGGCAGCACTTGAGGAGGGCAGGATGGCATCTCTTGGATTGGGCCTCCTCTCCATCTTCTTCTTTCCCCCCATACTTCAACAACAATGGAAAGGAACACAGCACAACAGCCTTATTGCCAGCAAAGACATTGCTCATAATTGTTGTTTGTTTGTAATTGATGATGTTTCACACCACCTTTATTTTGGTTATCATAAATGATATCTTTGAGGGAATGTGTCACACACGGCAAGTTCTGGAAAGATTTGTACCACTTCCAGGATTTTCCAGAGTAAAAAGAATGAGTGCACGTTACAAGTTTGGATCGGAAATTGTGTTTGTGAGAGTGCTACAAACGAGTGGTTTGGGATTGCACAACTTCCCTTTTCCTCCTCCTCCATCAATGGATATTTGCCTCTTCAGCAAAAACTGTTACCACTAACATAACATATGTTTTGGTGCAACCCACAAATGCCCATTGAAATTCTCCAATCAAAGCCCAATGTAACTCACTGCAGATCGAACTAGGTTATGGTAAAACCCTTCTCTCTCCTCACTTGTTTTTGCCTCAAACTAACCCTCTGGGCCTCTTTGACTCTTGAAGGCCACAACCCAGGACGAAGAGTATATACCCAAGATAACAGTTGACTGCAAACAACTAACAAAAGAATGAGGCCAAATTCTGGGTCACATGACATGGACAAGGAACGAGCGAGGCAAAGGATTCTCAGTTACTACCACCACTTGTTTCCTGACTTGGCTGGGGAATTAGAGAGGGACAAGCTTCAAGCACAGAACTGCGTGGCTTTGGACCCAGCGTTTGATCTGCCAACTTCTCTAGTGCACAAAGGCTGGCTCTCTCAGCCAGAGGTAAGTCTTGTTTGAACGGTCTCATAAGGTCCAGGCCATATATATGATCTCTGATCTGATCTGATCTGCTCTATATTCTATTCATGCCCTCACCTCTGCAGGAATTTGATTATGAGTTGGAGGTTGAAGGCACCCTGCCCACTGAACTGAGGGGCACTCTCTTCAGAAATGGACCAGTAAACCACACCACCACTCTTCTGATAAATCTTAATTCTTTTTTTTTTACGGATCTCTTTCTTCTCTCGATGCCAAGGATGACTAACCTGGTCTCTTGCTCAATCATTGTGACACAGGGCTTGCTGGAGGTTTATGGGACGCCTCTTGTGCACCCCATAGATGCAGATGGCATGGTAAGGAATTTACTGTTTTTATCATCCTCCCCCCCCCCCCTAATGTGTGTTGCCACCTTTTTCTTCCCCTTGTGGAGCCACCTCACAACACAGTGAGCTCATACACATTCCCACTCACACTACTCAAAAACATCAGGTTTGTTCCATAAAGTTTGATCAGGGAAAGGCTCACTTTCGCTCTATGTATGTTAAGACAACTGGGTATTGCATGGAGAAAAAGGCCAAAAAATTGCTCTTCAAAGGTAGCTTCAGTTTTCCTGTTTATATGGAGAAGCTTAATGCCTAGCTGAGTTCGCTTTAGTTTTTACTAACACATTCTCTGCTATCTCTCTCCATTACTACAATTTTCAAGGCATGATGGGCACAACTCCTCCAAACACTTTGGCTGAATCTATCTCTGAATGGTCCGAATACACTCCTGTTCTTTCCAGTTATCTCTGGAAGTTCTCGGTTTGTGTTTAATGTGTTTGAAGCTTCAATTTAACAATTGTAATCCCTAGGGCGCAGGACATCAAACGATCCAAGTTACCAAACCAGAGATTTAAGAATCCTTCCAACACCAATGCCTACTTCTGGGGAGATAAGTTATTATCATGCTGGGAATCAGGCAATTATCTCTCTTTAGGCTGAGGCATCAGAGAGATCATTCCATCCATGAACCCTTATTTCAGTCTTTTGCTCTGTTGGTAGGTCTTCCGTACAGGTTGGATCCAGCGACTCTGGAAACTTTAGGCAAAGAGACGCTAGGAGGAGTTCTAACAGAGGCGTCTTGTCTGGCTGCCCACTTCCGTTATGATCCGTTCCAAAACCGCCTTGTAAACTTCAGGTGAGAAGATGATCATCTGTCCTCAAATTTCATATCATCACTTCACTCATGGGTTTTAATATAGTTTCCAGTTGGGGATGAATGGCAAATGTTCTTTATACATCTATGAGTTTGATGAGCAATGGAACTTGATGAGCAAGCAAGTGCATTGCTTTGACCAGTTCTACTACTGTATACTACTCTTCCTACTCAAATTGCCCTGAACATTATTTTTGCACATACATTGTTGTTCCGCTCTCAACTGGAGAGCTGAACTTATTCTATCCCGATAGGTCATGACTTCTTGTTAACGGAGCACTATTATATCTTCCACCAGCCCCCCTTCTACAAATTGACGAAAGCTAATGTAGCAAAAATAGTCACTGGAATCAAGGTACCTCTTACATACAACATGAACGATGAGAAGAGTGTAACACATATGTCTGTATTCATGAAGGCGCCAGGCCAATTAATGCGCTGGTACCCAGATTTACCGTCGAAGATGATAGTAATTCCACGCAATGCATCCCAGCCTGTTCGATTCTTCGATACAGAACCTTGCATGATATACCACCATGGTACCATGATATATATAATGCTAGTTTCAGTCTTTGCAGTTATTAATAACGCTTTCCTTTCTCTTTCTTATGAAGTGAACGCCTTTGAGGAAGGAAACAACATCCATTTCTCCAGTGTATGCTTGGACACCAAGTTCAACATGGAGTTTGATTCGGTAAAGGATCCATACAGTAGAAGATTCAAAGTTTCAAGTTTTTGAAGCACATTTTTTTTCATTTATTTATTCGATGCAGGGTATTTGGCTATCGAACGCCACTGTATCACCAGGCATCTGCTATAATTATACTATTGACTTGGCCAACAATACGCTCACAAGGCGCAAAGCTGACTTTAGCAGCTGCGAATTCCCAATGGTATTCTCAGCAAGTGCTTTCTTACCGAAATATGTGAGCGTTTACAAGTGCTGAATTATTTTTCTGCTTCAAGGCCCACCCATACATGTCAGGTAAGAGGTGGAGATATGCTTACTTGATGGCTTCTGATTCTCCCCACAAGCCAATTCCGTACCAGGAGATTGTCAAATTTGACCGCGAAGGTTTCTAGTCTCTCCTTGATTTTTGCTCTCTTGCCCTGTTACATGATTGATTCCCTCTCGACATACAACAGGTGACCACCGGCAGGTGTGGAGCGCCAGGAAGGAGTTTGCAGTCCTTGGTGAGCCTGTCTTTGTTCCTTGTCCTGGCCTTAATAGGTTTGACCAAGGAATCCTTTGTTTGCTTCATCTTTTTGTCAAGAAGAAAGGAGAATTGATGTGTTGGTACCAACAACATGGTCGTGGTGGGGTGCAGGGAAGAGGATGAAGGCTGGGTGATAGCGCAGCTATATAACTGCAAGAAGCACCTCACCCAGTTCGTAGTTCTCGATGCACAACATATAGAGAACGGGCCCATCGCTCGAGTCAACCTTGCCCACCACACTCCATATGGCTTCCATGGCACCTTCACCCCGCAGGTCTGAATTCAGTCAATAGATCTCGCTCCCTCTCTCATCATTGTGGCTAACTGTACCTGTACTTTTTTGATAGGTTTTCTATTAGTTGTTTTCATGTGAAAAAAATGGAATAATTGGAGGCCCACGTGGCACAGCAAGTTCATTGATTTATTATGTTCATCATTTTTGATTAATATATCATATTTGAAAAAAAAACAAGTATTTGCATTCAATGTACATAGCAAGAGATGGAGTTGAGGAGAGTGTGCAAGATTGCTCAGGAATAAGACCTATCATCTTGAACGTACAAAATGGGGTTGTCGGTGAGCTTCCACGAGTTGGGTCGAACTTTCTTCAGTAAATGGGTCACATCGTGGTGGAAGATGGTGGCAACTGGCAATCGCTGCTTGGATCCAGAGACATAATGCCACTTGTTCTTGGGGTCCTTCTCAAACCACTGTACACTGACATGCTTGCCCTGACCACTCTTTCTAGTCTTCAACACACTCGCAAGCCAAAACTTGTCCCCAGACTCAGGGTCAGGTCTGCAAGCAATGATACTGCCTTTTTTGAAGTCTATGTGGAACAACTCCTTACTATTCCTGTTACCAGTAATAGTGCTATTCTCATTGGGGGCTTCATCATGCTCGTCCTTCACTTCTTCCTTAACTCCATTTATACTGGTGCCTTCTATTATTTGTTCCTTGTCCTCTGAAGCAAGTCTTTTACTCCGTTTGCTAAAGTTCTGGTTATCATCGGCGGATGCTGAAGAGTCTCTCTTTCTCTTTTGGTTCACTTCTGTTCCAGCTTTTTGTTGTTTGGTTTCCATCTTTACCTCATTCTGCTGTTGATGTACACCATTATGCTGCTCTGGTGGGCATTCGCTGTGGTTGTCAGTTTGCTTGAATAAAAACAAAAACTCAGACATGGGCTGTTCCTTTTGTCTCCCCACTGGAAGTTTGCCCCCGCCTCCAAAGCAAATTACGTCCCCATCTCTTAGGTAATTAAATACAAAGGTTAGAGTTATGAGAGGAAGTGGTTTTTTTAGTTAGTTGGGTTTACTTGAGTATGGCTGTGGTGACTTTGGTGGAATTGACGAAGACGCCATTTGTGCTTTTAGCATCATGTATGGTCCACTGATCCGTTTCCTGGTTGTAGGTGAGGAAGGCATGCTTTCTGGAAATCATATTTTTGCGTTTGCTCGAGTCCAGCCAACTATTGTACAAGTATGCATTGGCTACTTTGTTGTCTGTCAGAACCCATTGCAATGCGTGTTCTGAACACGGTGGAAAAGAGGGAGGGGGGGAGGAGGGAACTCACATACGATGTCCACCTCACTTTTGAGCCTGCCAACAATTACCAGAGGCTTTCCTTGTCGAAAGTGTAGGATTTTGTGAATTCCACACTTGTGGGCTGCGGGCATATGTTCTGCAACCGTGATACACGCCCCTAAACAACAGCAAGGGGGGGGGGAGGAGAGAGAGAGGAAGTTGTTGAGGATTAAATGCACAGTGGCTCACAAAAGACACAGTGGTACCATGGAAAGAAGAGCTTTTGTGGTGTGCGTGAGGTGAGTGAATGAGATGAATCTAACACTCTTGGGCCTGCTTGTTGTTGGGAATTTGTACTTAGAAAAGAAAAGGGCTGATTTTTGTGGTTTATTTTTTAGGGAGTTGTCCCCAAGTTGTCTCAGACAACAATCCATACTGGAATGACTGGTATGCATTTTTCATTATGTTTGCTGCTAATATTAAGCCAATAGGGTGTTTATCTTTGCCAATGATGGCCAGTATAAATCCTAGCTTTTTGCAAAAATACATTGTGACTGAATTACATACTTAAAGAACTCTGTGTTGTAACAGCGGGCCAACGCACTCCAGTGAGCACGAAAAACTCACGACCCCCAACTCAAATTCCCCTTATAAATGCTCATCGCGTGCTCACCACGTGATGATATCACTCCAATGCAAAGTCCAGCACGTACTGCTTTTGCCCCCAAAACAGGCAATTAACATCTGCACAATTTATGTCAAACCTCCTCACTCTGCCCTGGACACCCTGGCTACAGTTTGAAAGTGAAAAGTGCAATTTTCTTTCCACACTTTCTCCAAGAGAAGTTGTTATGGCTAATCTCCAATGAATTATTGATACTATAGTGTATAAATCTTCCTTCTTGGGCTTTTTGAGCGAGAATTGTGTCAATTCCACTTCAATGAACCATCCATCCGTTCTGCCTCCCTTGTGCTTTTTACTCTTCACTATGTTATCTCTGCTTTGGTGCGCCAAGTGCTCTGAGTTGAAGTTGACTGTCAGAGTACATTATCCAGATGATAAGATGTGCGTGACCTGTAGGTTTGTAGTAGGAACAGGTCTGAACTGGGACATAGGAAGCGAAACTGCCCTCAATCCAAACTCCGTTCTTTCTCGCTCTGGACCCAATTTGTACATAGTCTCCATTCCTTACAGAACAACATCAGTGGGAAGAAACATTGGAATTACAGTATTGCTGATGTCTGAAGAAAGGTACAACTCAACGGACCATCAAGATGAATATCAGTTCACTTAGAACTTCTGTTTTTTTTTAAAAAAAACTTAGGGATTTTAGCGGTTTTTGTGGCTCCCAAGGCTTAAGAAACATCAGAAACTTAGGTAGGGTCCGAGGTTACCAGTGGGATGGTTCTCCAATTGAGCTGATTTCCTAATTTCAATAAGTTCAGGCCAAAGATCTTTTGTGATTCTTAGTTCCACAGGGACTCACGTTGACATCTTTCCTTTCTTCTGTACTGATGAGGGAAAAGTGGATAATATCCCTGCACTTTATTCTCCAGAGCTCCACAACAACAGAACTCTCTCCATTTACATCCCTCCTTCTCTCGTTGAGAATGCTCTTCCAAGAAAGATAAACATTCTTGTCATGTCAGACGGCCAAGCATTGGGACTTATCACAAAAACATTGAACCACCTCATCTACTCCGGCTTCACTAAAGAAGTTATAGTTGTCGGAATTCATACAGTAGAAGATAGGTACTATGTGCTAACTCCTTCAACCTGTAAAGACTGTGGTGGGTGTGAAAACGGCAGCATTTGCATATGCAAGACACACCACTCGGTAATGGGGGCATCAGGAGGAGGTTTGCTTTCTATCTCATGCCGTGGTGACATTGTTCTTCTGCTGATGATACTGGTAACCTTTTCTATAAGGAGTGCATTATCTGGATTTTATCGAGTATACGTTACTCCCTTTCATTCAAGAGAGATATCAAGTCATGTCGGACCGATTGACACAATGTAAGTATGCACAAGCGTCTTGTTCCATGAGCTGTCACTTGAGAATCACCTTTTGATAAATATTATGTACTCACAGCGATTATGGGCTATTCCTTGGGCGGGTTAATGGCATGCCATGCAGCCATCACCAGGAATAATGTACATCCCATGATGATTGCATGTGCAATATATCGGATTGCATCTTTCTGGATTCTCATTCTTTTGCACATTTGGGCAGGTTTTCTCTAAGGCCTACTGTGGCTCTCCTTCAAACTGGTGGAATTGTGAGGAGCTTTCACAGGAGATCTTGCCTATCTGTACCATCTTGCCCCTTTTTACAATTATTTCATAATTGCATTGATGTAATACTTTGTTGCTCGTGGATTCATCTGTTTTGCAGCAAACATTGCAAATGGTTCTTCAATCTACTTGGATGTTGCTCCTGGTGATGGTCTAGAGCAAGTGGACTCCTCTCTGCGACTTTACAGAGGTTTACTTAAGAATGGTCTAGAAGAGCACCAAGAGCTCTGGCTAGATATTATTCAGGGAGACTACCATGAAGAAGGAAGTTGGGGGCCCAGGTTCCACAAGGCTATTACTACTCTTATGTCTGTTCCCACGAACTATGGGCACTTCTACAAAGAGCAGGTGGACTGCTCAGCTTTGATATATTTACTCTTTGTGCCTTCACTCCTCACAATGGTGGCTCTCGTTGCTTTATTGATTGTGATGGCAACTAGAACGACTATCCGTTGATATCTGAATTTAAATATTTTAAACATAGAGCCCTTTGCTTCTTCAAGGAAAGCCTTCTCGAGCACTATTTAATTAAAACAAACAGGAGGCACAACAGCGGCACACAAACTGGCAGGGAACACTGAGGTGGTCCACATCGCTCAGGATGATATCAACCACCTCCTCCGCCAACGTCTCCATGGCGCTGTTTGCGTTTGGTTTGCGGGTTCAGTGTTTGGCTTGAGAGGGAAATAAAACAACAAAAAAAAAAATTGCACTCCTTGAAGGGGAAGTCTCATTTACACAGTGTGGGGGGTGGGGGTGTTGCTTTATGCAGGTCCTGAAGTGAACTGTGTAAAATTGACCACTGAAAGATAGGCTGTTAACTGGAAACTACTGCCAGCTGGTGGAAGTCACTGGTGGGTTGCCTACTCCATGTACACGACGGACATGGATTGTACAGGGCCAGGTACCGCCTACAGCAGCTATGGCGCTGGTGGCGGACACGCTGGCATTGGAGCCACGAACTCCTACACCACAGGAGGCTCGCTCGTCTATGGCTCCAAGTAATCCATTCACCTGCGCATGGCTCTTTCAACAACTGGAGGAGTTTTTGAGTGGCGGCGTCTGCCCGTGGATTGTACAGGGCCAGGACGCAGGACATCGGACAACTGCCTTAGGAGTTGTTGAGTGGTTTCGTTTTCCCTTCTAGCTGGTATTGACGAAGTTACTGTCTGTCTCCTGGCCTGTGGTCAGGTTTTCTGTGTGGAACCACTCTTGGACACCAGTTTGGCTTATGTGGGAACATCGCCGTAGAGAGCCAAGCACTAGGAGAAGTTTATCTTTTTGGGACATTGTATTTGTCAGCAGAGTTATGTTGTGGGGTGTGTGTTGTTATAGTTGTTTATTGTACTTGTGTAATCTTAGTAAAACGGGCAAGGAGGGAGAATGAATAAAACAACAATCGTTGATTGGATTGCGACCTCTGGGCCTTGTGGTCCAGCAGCATAGATTGCAAGTGAACAACTACACTGACAGTCTGTTGGACGTTTCTTAGGAAAGTTGCAGCCTCTTGGTGGTTGATGCCGTGTGCGGCATTTTGAAAAATCTCACTTAGAAAAGATTTTCTATTGTGGCTTGATATCAATAGCACCTGTAACAATAAAACCTGTTGGGCCTCCAATTGCAGCTTTCCTTCTTTAAAAAATGTTTCCTTTAAACGTTCCTTTGATTGACAGTAGAAATGATATCTTCCTTGGATAGGCAACAACACGTCTTTCAATTGTCACTTTGGCAATGTGTTGTACCTGATTGGTCGCTGCCCCCATCTTTCCTTTTTCCATTCATGGTTCCAATTAGGAATGTTTCTGCTGATCTTGTTGTTTGTATTCCAATAGGGTATCGATCAAAAAGTTTGCAAAGAGACTGTCCTTTTAGGAACCAAGCATTGAAAGCCATGTCAAAATCAGGCCCATCAATGAATCCAAGGTTCGGGCCATCAGAAATTCTGGAAGTAGAATAGTCCAGCAGACAGTATCCTTCAGGAAGCCACTCGTTAGATGCATCAAGGAGAAAAACACTCCATCAATTTTTTGCTAAACAGCTGTACTCAGAACCAGAGGCCCGAAAATGCAGGAGGCAGTGCTAGCAATCACAATGGCAACACGATGCCCTCTCATGAGAATGATGCTACAGAACAAGGCCATGACATGAAGAAAAAAAAGACCCCTGAACTTGGGGAGAGAGGTTCCCCTATTATCCTCACACATGAGGATTCTGATTGCCGTTCTTCCAGCTTTTTTCCAGCCACGGACCCCGATGGTGCCCAGATATCATCTCCCACCCAGTTGACTCCCATTCCCATCACTCCTCATCCTTGGCAGAGAGGACATGCTGATCATCTGAGAAGAGACAGTTCTTCCAGTAAAACGGAATCACCAATCCCAAGACAACATATATCTGTTTGGAACCACAAGCACTCTGAAGCGGAATGCACCTGCAAGAAAAGGAGCAGAAGCGACTTCTCAGGAGAGAAAAGCCTGGAGTTTGGAAGTGAGGCTGGAGCTGCTCCTTGGAATATCCACCCAGGGGCTCCATGCCCCAGAGGGCCTGCAACACTCCCCTTCGTTCACAAAGGTGCACAAGTTCCCTGTTCTTCTTTGGCTTCACCATTTCAAGCTCTCTCATTGAGACTCATCCAAGACGACCACAGCCACTGGAGCATCTGTTCTGGAGCTTTATTGCTTGAACATATTTATAACCAGAGTGTCCAGAGTAGACTCTTTAGTAGCCAGGACCAGTGTGAAGGATGTAGACAGGGGAAAGGAGCATGTGTTGGATCAAAAAGAGACAAAGAAACAACAAAAGGCAGTCAGGGATGCCACCAAAGTTCACCTCTTCAATTGAGGCAACCTGGGCAAGAAGAGCCCGAACAACCTTTGATCACAATGTACAAAGAGAGCAACAAGGTAAAGCTGCCAGCCACAAGAAACAAGAAGAAGAGGAAAGAGAATCAGCATTCCCTCACTTTTCACAACCTTCTGGTAAACAACGGGGGAAGGTTGGCAATGGTGGAAGATAACAACAACAACAACTCCTTTGGGGGAAATGAAACTATTTATGTAAACTGCATATTTAAATAACTGTACAATACACTTGCTTGCCACATTTTTATTTTAAAAAATAAAAAGGAAGAAGAAGAATGAGTCAAGAACAACAAGAAAGGAAGCAAAAACGGTTCCTATATTGGTGCTCTGCGGGCCAAGACGCCTTATGTTGTTTGAGGGCCCAAAAGAAAATAGGGGAAGGCCGGAATTGAACCGGCGACCTAGCGATCTGCAGTCGCTTGCTCTACCACTAAGCTACTTCCCCCTGGTGGCTTATTCTTCTTTTTATTCACTAATCATTTCATCAACTTCCCTTTTTATTGAAGAAAAGAATTTATCGACGACGGCAGGACTTGAACCTGCGCGGGAGAACCCATGTGATTTCTAGTCACACGCCTTAACCACTCGGCCACGTCGTCCCATATTGTTTTGGCCATCTGCAAAATATCATCTTGTGTGACATTCATTAATTTTAATAAGTGGTGACCAAGTTTCCAGGAAATTTAAGTGTGCACAAATGCTGAAGCTTTTCTGCTTGGTATGCTAACAAGTTCCTGAACTGCGAAGATTTAAGGCGGCAGCTTCTTGATTTTTCCCGGCTTGTGTGCAACCAACACCGGTTGTGCTTCCCAGGCCGCAGCTGTTCTTTGTTTGCCTGCGTTTTCTGTTTCTGTGTCGATTTGTTCGATTGAAGCACATCCCCCAGCTTTCTGAAAAAGAAACGTAGAGAGGCCAACGATAATCATGAGAAGCCAAACACGCAACATCCTGCGCGCTGTGGCGCCCAGAACTACACTCTCCTTTCCTCGACCTTTGGCATATGGCCACTATTTCAGGTCATCCTCTGTCTGGTCTAAGGTACAGAAGGGCCCCGAGGATCCTATCTTGGGTGTCACTCTCGCATTCAACAAAGATACCAGCCCAAACAAGATGAATCTTGGAGTTGGAGCCTATCGTGACGACACTGGAAAGCCCTACATCTTGCCCACTGTCCAAAAGGTAGGAGATCTGATCTTAGAATTCAGTGTATACAACTGCCTTTTGTTCAAATTTCACGGAACTTATTCCTCAATCAACTTGTGCTTATAATTGTAAACAAGGTTTCTGCTGATTTGGAAAAGCGCCTTCAAGAGGGTAAAGAAGATCATGAGTATCTGCCAATCGCCGGAGACGCCTCTTTCAACAAGGCTGCTATCACTCTTGCCCTTGGCGAGAACTCGAAGCACATTGCCGAAAAGAAGGTGTGTGTTCACTTGTACCCCCTTTGTGTTATTCTTTAAGTCTTCACGTGTCCATTTTTCCCTTTGATCAACAATGTGTGTATATTGTGTATCTTAGGTAGTGACTATTCAAACACTGTCTGGCACTGGCGCCCTGCGAGTTGCAGGTGACTTTTTGAACCGTTTCTACCCACACAACAAGCAAATCTTTGTTCCCAACCCTACCTGGGCGAACCACATTCCTCTCTTCACTGATGCTGGATTGGAGGTAAGAAACCACCGAACAAATGATTTCAATAGCACAGGCGAGAGATGAGATTGCAGTAATTGTTGTAAATAGGCCTAGGCCTACTTACAATGCTGACCCTCTGTTGTGTGCGTGCGTGTATGCGAGAGTAGGTAAAATATTACAAGTATTATGATAAGAGCAAGAACGGTTTGGACTTCAGCGGTATGTTGGATGACATTTCGAACGCACCAAACAAGTCTATCATCCTGTTCCATGCCTGCGCCCACAATCCCACTGGCCAGGATCCCACATTCGACCAATGGAGAGAATTGGAAAGATACGTCAAGGTACCGATCACTTCTTGCTTGCTATTGTTCGATTCTCTTTCTCTCTTTCTCATGAAGTGTTTGTTCGTTTCTTCTTCTTCTTCTTCTGCTGAAAATAGCTCAAGGAACACTTTGTCCTGTTTGACTGTGCTTACCAAGGCTTTGCCAGCGGAGACCCCGAGAAGGATGTTCAGGGTGTGCGCTACTTTGTTGAAAAGGGCCACAACATCGCTCTCTGCCAATCATTCGCCAAAAACTTTGGCCTCTATGGTACATACACGAACGTACAACGACAAAGCACTGTGCGCAGAGAACCAAATGTTCGTACTTACTTACACCTTCCCCCCCCCCCATGAAATTGTGATTCGCGGGAACTGTAGGCGAGAGAATTGGTGCTTTGAGTTTCGTCACAGAGTCTGCCGAGCAGACTGCCGCTTTGGAGAGCCAGCTCAAGATCCTCGTAAGGCCCGTCTATTCCAATCCCCCCAAGCAAGGCGCCAAGCTTGTTGCCGGAATTTTGAAGTAACCCCCCCCCCCTTCCACAACAACAGTCAGTGTTGGCATGTGTGTGTGTGGGTGGGTGGG
>MRZZ01001245.1:0-12553 GCA_002025285.1 Acanthamoeba comandoni | reverse complement strand
CAAATGATATTATTCGGCACACAACTAAAGCCTCTGTCTCCGTTTATGTTGTCGCTGTGGGTTGGTTTCAGACTTTGGCAATGGCTGAGAAGTCCCACGCAGGCCGCTTTGATCGCGCCCTGAAGGAAGTGCAAAGTGGCAAACACTAATTAATATAAATTTTTATATTTCTATGTATTGTTGTTAACAAGAACAGTTACATAACAAAAACAAAAGGAGTGCTTTGTAAAACAAAGATGGCCTGTGATTGTGTGAGTCCAAAAAAAAACAAAAAACAAAAGTTGGGCACTTCAACGCAATAAAGTTTATTTTCTTTTTTTTACAAAACAAATGCCGTGTAATGGGGGGGGCCAGTTGGGGCCACAAAAAAAAACAAACAAAAAAAAAACAACCCCAGGGGAAGTCGAAGGAACTCTCTTCTTTGTTTTCAAATAACAACAACAAGAAGAGGAGGAAGAAATAAGCACCCCCCACCAAGAAAATTGGGGCAAGGCCCACACCCAACACCACAAAAATGGTCCTTTTCCTTCACGCCAGGCTCAAATCTGATGTCTTTCTCATTGGCGATACACTGCTGTGCAAGATCGTGTTCTCCAACAAGCGCGAATCGGAGGCAAATGATCTACTCAAAGAAGACCAAACAGATTCTGAAGCTGGACAAGTGCACAACAGCAACAACAACACCATCAACACTGGTCAACACAGGCACCCTCCCCAAAAAAAAAAAAAAAATGCCCCCCCCCCAAAAAAAACTAGTTACGGACAACCGTCTGATTTCTTGGCTGATCTCAGAAGAGAGCAGCACTGCTTCGCTTTCATGGGTTTCAGTGGAGCTGTACGGCCAGTGGGCAACAGACGCAGCGTGGGTTAAGTTGCCCCCACCTGCGAAGAAGCCGCTAGCTTCCCCTGCAAAAACTACCTCTCTTCAGCACCCAATCTCCGATCTAGGTACGCGTGCTCCTTCTCTCTCTCTCTCTCTCTCTCATAGCTCTTATGCTTCTTGCAAGCTTTCAACAAACGTTTCAACTGTTTTCTTCTTCTTCTTTTTGCCTCAGGCAACAATGGCCAATGTGTGGTATCTACACAGGCACACATCCTTGCGTGCGATTTGAGCATGCCTCTTGGCCAAACTAAAACATGTGAGTACACCAGTAGTGTCTCCTCATCAAATCAACCACTACATCTCTGTGGCCATGCTTACATGATACCGCGCCGTATACTGGCAATATCTGATGCAGCGCGGAGTATTATCGTCATCAGCTTGCATTCACTACTCCTCTCTCATCTCTCTCTCTCTAAAATCATTGATTCTGTATCGTTATGTGTTCAGTTCTTTACCGAGCAACCCTGCCGACGGACCTTCCTCCATCGTTTTATGGCAAAGCGCTAAGAGTGAGCTATTGGCTGAATATATCTGCGCAGCGGCCTCTTCAAGAGACAATATCTCTCAGGCTTCCTTTTCGAATTATCAACCCAATTGGTTAGCATCCACTTCCCTCGTTGCCATTATACACCACAATTTTTATACTAACAGCATAGCTTGACGACTGTTGCAACAGTATTTAAGAAAATATCGCTCAAGAGCTGGAAACCGAGTCGTCTTGATATCGACGTAAACTCGCGTGAGGTGTCACAAAAAGAAAGCCTCTCCATCTTTGGATTTGTATATAACAGTCAAGGTAAACAACCTGTACCCTGTCTTTGTATGCTCTGAGCACATGTCAGTCTCGCAACACTCAAAGTGTAAACTTACAGCTCAGGAAGACTTACCCTTCGCAGAGACATGGGAAGGCTCTGCAGAACGACGTCGACCATCTTCAGAGCAAAGGTAATGTAAAACAGCTTTGCTTTCTGAAGGATCAAACATGCATCATGTCAGTGCAAACACGCATGCGCGCACCCCTTGTTATATAGGTACAATAATAACGTTAGCATGATCGGCAGTGGAAGCAAGATAAAACTAAAACGCACCAGCAGTGCTACAAAGCAATCTCCCGAAGAGGAACACAGGCGAGCCGTCGCACATCATCAGCTCAAAGTAGCACTAAATACGATGAATGCTCATATTTCTCAATCCTCTTACCCTGGTAAAAGTTCATTCACTGCTGTGTTGCTTTTGTCAATCTTTAGCACTTACACTATAACACTAGTAGTAGAGTTTTCTCATTTGTATTGTATTATTGCAACCTTTGTTACCTCTCTGTAGAGACGTTTAATGTGGCAAAGGGCAAGCGGCAAGTAGGGCGAGTAGAGCTGGCCAGACGTGCTTATCAACTTGGTGATACTATCAAAGGTCAAGTGTACTTTTCAAGAGCCCAAATACCTTGTTATCAGGTACGGGCCCATTCCATTTCACCAAGCTGAAAAAAAAAAAAACAAAAACAAAACAAAAAGGTCAATTTACTGAATATTAGTTCACAAATTAATCTGCACCTTCTTCAAGTTTTCTGTATCATTGCAGACTTTGGAAGAGATAGATGGCTCTGTTTCACAAAATACCACCACCCAAAGGGCCTTTCGGCGGACCATCACGCAGCACAGCGAGTACGTTCTCAACACAGAGCAGACCCACTTCACGTTTACCATCCCCACAAAGGAGCCGCAAGAGTTTCAGTCGGACATTGTGTCCCTGAAATGGGTCCTACATTTCGAGTTCATCATATGTCTGGTGAGAAAGGACCAGGACCTACATGAAGAAAAAGCATTGCTGAAAGATCTGTCACACATGAGCAAGGACGCGATAGAGGTGGAGGTCCTGCGGTGGGATGTCCCCCTCACAGTTGTCGTTCTATCTCATGTGCCTCTCCTACATCCCTCTCCACCTTCTCACACATTAAAGTTTCCTATTTAACACTTGCAGACACTGTTGCAACCCACCCACCACCCACCACCAGTATGTGTGCTCACTTCTGAACCAAAAGAGAGAAAACAAATGGTCTGGAGTTCACTCTGACCAAAGGTGGAGGGGCTTGGCTGACTGAATTCAGGTTGAAGTGAAATGTGTCCGTCAGCCTTTGATAATCACAGAATGTTACTTGAATGGTTTGTGTGTGCGCGAGAGAAGAGAGAGAGAGAGAGTGAATACCATCTTTGGGTCCTGAGACGTGGTGGCTTTCTTCCAGCAAAGGCCCCGAAGATGGAAAAATGCCCCCCCCCCCAAATAACCATTGGTTCACCTCAAAGCGGGGCTAAATGGGCAACCCAAAGTGCACAACAGTCATCCATTTAGAGTTGTCCTCTGTTGTCCTGTGCCCTCTACCAGCTGAACGCTTTTGTTTGTTCCTGGACACCACACAACAACAAAACAACCACACATTTTGTCAATGTCTAAGATCCTGCGAAGGAAGTATGTTCCCAAAACAAAAGGAGATCACACAGAGATATCAAAAACGTGATTGAGCATTGATGAGCACTTCAAAACGTCACTCACTTTTTTTTCAAACCGTAGGCTCAGCAGTTTGGATCCAGGGTGCACTGCCAGTGATCTTCTAAATGGAGCTCCACACAAGCAAGAGACCACACAGCAAGCCCAAGGTACTTTCCCCCCCCCCCCCAAATGCTGATATGACATTAGTCTGGGTCTCAAACGAGGAATTAAATGTGCATCAGATGGGCGAATGTTCTTGGAATCATTGCTGAGAGATGAGATAGAGTATGGAAAGACCATCAACTGCCTTTATAATGTACACACAAATGGTCTTGTAATGCTGTTGCTAGCAACTTGCTCCCTAATTATCTTTGTATTAGCATTTCTACAAAGGCATTCTGAACAACAAAAAGCTAGTAGAGAAGATTGGACGTGATGGAGCTGACCTCATATTCTACAGAATTGAAGAGGTAGGTTTCCTTTATCTGAATTGAGATTCTTATCACCATGACAAAATAATTGAGGCATTCGTAGGTGAAGGACATTAACAACGCACTTGTGGTTGCCCTGCAGCATGGACTTACTAATTGGCCCAAGGAGTCCATATCTTCAATCTTCCTGCGAATGGTACTGAGCATTTTGTTGTCTTCAAACACATATAGTCGAGTGTTAGAATGAGAGCCTAAGCTACGGGACTTCATGATATGTCAGGTCAGAGATTTTGAAACTTTGAACCTTCTGGTCAAGTCCTACAGCTGCTCACTCAATACCCTTCGAAATGCAAAGAAGTCCCGCAATTGCCAAGCTTTCATCAAGGTAATGTGACACCCATACTCTTTGTTGTCCTTCATGTTGGCTTTGGATCTTTCCCACTAGTACGGACTGATGCTTACTTCTTGTTTCATGACTTGGGTGGCTCAACACTCCCTCAAGACTACAGAGGAAAAGTATGGAGAAGTAGCAAGACTATTGACTGCCCCCCATCACCGGATTGAAAAATATTCGGAGTTTTTATCAGTACCCTTCTCCAAAGCAGGAAAATGATTGATGTGTCTCTTCTAATTTACTGGCCACATGTATCAGGCGTTCTGCCAATTTGATAAAGAAAATGAGGAGGCCAAGGAAGAAGCTGTAGTTGCAATCAACAAATTGCTCTTTGCTCAAGAAGAGAGCAAAAGGTAGTATGTTTTTCACACTTCTGTAGGATACTTCTTTACAATGTCGTTGTGTGTGTGTGTGTGTGTGTGTGTGCGTGTGCGTAACAGATACTCTCGGGCACAAGGCAAACTGATGGATCTTGAGATGAAACTTGAAATTCCACCTCTGTGGGTAAGTTTCAGGTTTTTGGAAGCGGTGAGAAAGGAGTTTAGAGCACAAGTTAAGATAGATCTTAATCGGCATCCCACCAAATTCCCCAACAGGCTGCTGAAAAATTTCAGCTTGCTTTGCCGCACAGATCTCTTCTCCGAGAGGGAATAGTATACTCCACCAGTACTGGTTCAACTAAGCCCTCTCCAGGTACAAATCAAATTCCAGAGAACATGTGTAGATATTATTTCTGGATCCCTGATAAGTTTACGTTATCCACTTCTTCTTTGGGATGGTAGAAGAGGAAACTCATTGTTTCCTTTGCAACGATTTGGTTCTGTACACAGTCAAAATGAAAACGTCCAAGGTTTGTTATGGCCACTCTTTTAAAACTGTACTTCTTCAACCCTTACAAAATTGATTACTTTTGCATACAAAGGAAATGTACAAAGCACAGCGCATTATATATTTGTATGATATAAAAAGAGTTGAAGCCTTGGGCGGTAATGAAGGTATTTTCCTCTTTTTTTAGACGAATGGTGTGGCTTTGAGAGGATTAACTTCTGGGGATATCTATTAATCTTACTTTTCTGACCTCCCAGATGAAAAGAAGGGATTTTACTTGGTTACAAATGAAGAAAAATTAGTTTTTTTGACTTCCTCGGTGCAAGAAGCAAAAGCATGGATTGAAAATATTAACTACTATGCTCAAGAGGCCAAAGCCTCTAAAGGTATTGTCATTTTTGTTTTTGGGAGGAAGATACAATCAGGGAGAAGATCTTACGTTCCTTAATACTATAGTATTTGGTGTACCACTGGAGGAAGTGATAGAAAGAGAAAGAGCTAAAGGCGAGGACCGAGCTGTCCCTCTGATAGTTGAGCAGATTGTACAGTCACTGAGATCGTCACCACAGGTTAGTTACACTGCATTTTTCAGGAAATATGTTTGATCTTATCATCTATAACACCTTGGTTTGTAGGCAATGAAGACAGAAGGCATATTCCGGATTGCTGGCAGCTCTTCCCACATTCAAACACTGTCCACATCCAT
Organism: Acanthamoeba comandoni; assembly: GCA_002025285.1. NCBI lineage: Eukaryota > Discosea > Longamoebia > Acanthamoebidae > Acanthamoeba > Acanthamoeba comandoni. Next base: position 6,827 of record MRZZ01001245.1, on the reverse strand, counting down.
CGATGCTGGTCCTTCCCGTCTCCTCTTGCCTTTTTTTATTGTTTTGTTTTCTCCACTCTCTTGACTTAAGTAAATCAACTTGGAATGCAGGTGGGGCTGTTTTATATGGTTCTCAGGATGTGCACGTGACGGCGGGCTTGCTTAAATTGTGGATGCGTTCTTTGCCGGAGCCGCTGCTTACATTTGAACTGTACGATTCATTTATTCAAGCCGTCAGTAAGTGCCCCATTTCTGTTTCACTTCGCACGTTTGAAACTGCTAAATCGGTTTTTTGCACTAACAAATACACTAGAGGCTACAAATGACAACGTTGGAGCAAGCGTAGCTGCCCTAAAGGAAGTTGTGTGCCAGCTCCCAATTTATAACAAGTTTACTCTCCATTACTTGATCACCTTTTTGCATGAGATATCCACATTCAGCAAAGACAACAAAATGGTAAGTACCAAGTGATCTGGAATTGAACCAGCATTTCATTTAACTGTTGTGCTATGTTTGTGCATGTGGGCAGGTCAGCAATAATCTCGCGATTGTATTTGCACCCAACATGCTTATAAAACGAGGAGTGGCCTTCTCCAAGGACCCCTCCGAATTTTCCCTGGCTCAAGTAACCCCATCCACTCCCACACCAGGCTGCAGTTAACAGCCACGCAACCGTAATTGTTTTCGTTCTTTTTGAACAAACAAACAGGCTGTGATAAAACACTTGATAGACCACCACGAGCGTATCTTTGCAGGCACAGAAGAGGAAAAGAGACAATTTCTCGCTGAAATGAGACTTCTTCATGCCGAAATCAATGCAGACCACTCTAGTTGCGAAGATGAAATCATGTCTCACATGAAACGAATGAACCAAGCTTCTGAGAGAGACCCATGTAATGCGAAATCGGGGAATGCTGGCCAGCCAGTGCGGAGAATGGGACCCATGAGCCTGGATGTTTCCAATCCTGAGATTGCACGAGCATACCATGAGGTGCGTACACACACAGCATTCGATAAAATGTTTAAGGAGGAGCACGACGATGCACTATTGAGTGGGCTCACTTTACCTCTGATTGAACAGATAAGGACGGACTCATCAGGCATAAATTATGTTGTTCTTGGTTATGATAGCCCCACAACGATAAAAGTTGACGCCAAAGGTAAGACCGTCTGGTCTCTATGTACCCACGACATCTCCAGTGTAGCACACGTGTGGCCCTTATTATGATGTTGTGTCAACATTGTTCTTCTTTTATAAAAAGGAACAGGAGGCGTGAAAGAAGCGGTCAAGTACCTTCAAGATACTGAAGTGCAATATGCAATGCTTAAGGGAAAATATCGTCTCACATCAATTCGATATCTAATGCTACGGCGTTAGATTGGTCTTAACTTCTCTCCAATCAACATTTTGGTTGGCTTTTTTTTTTTTTTTTGGCAATTACAGATCACATTTGTGGTGAACGACGGCACGACGAGAACAAAGTTTGTTTTTGTGGCGTGGGGCGGCGAGAAGGCTTCCATGTTGAAAAGAGGCAAAATGAGTGTCCACAAGCCATCCATCAAAACTGTGTTCAAAGATTTTGCCTTCGAGGTGGCTGTCAACAACAGAGACGAGCTTGACGAGGCCCGACTTGTGCAAAGAGCAAAAGCCATCAACTTCTGAACATGGGCAGTTATGAATTAACAATAATAGAAGTGGGCAGAAACATGAAAAGATGTTGATATTATTGTAGAAACACCTGCCATTTCCATGTGTTACAAAAAATACCAAAACGAAGATAATTGTCAGATGTCTTTGCTGTGGGTTTTTTTTTTGTTGTGTTAACTTAACATTGCATGGCAAACATGTCCGTGCGTGTTCCATATCTAGATCGGCTTTGTCCCCATTGGTACGATCCGTCGGAGATTGGCGTTTTCATGACAAATATAAACTCAATCTCAGCGCAACAGATATTTGCAGCGTGGGATGTTTGTGGCCACTCCAAAATCAAAAACGCGCAATGGCCTTCCGGTTACCACGCGAAGGAACTCAGCGCTCCAATGGGAGTCGAGGCCGCTGATGATATGATTGGTGCTTCAATACATGGTCATTAATTTTTGATTCCATTCGTTGATCGCACGCCCGTTGCAAGCCATTGCCGGCCAGAGAGTGAAGCCAAACATTTTTGTGTCTTTGGCCATTCTTATCTCGCATACCCCTTCATCAGCAGCAGCCACACAAGCAGCAGCAGCAGCACAATCATCACGCGAGCACAACGCCAAAGACGCGGCTGAGGCACCAGCTTTTCAGGAGAAAGGCGTCTTTTGTTCTGCGGTGAACAAGCTCCGAGTTACTCTCTTTTCCACAAGAGTACTTTAACTCTCTCTCTCTCTTTCTCTCTCCACTATCCTGCCACACACACACAACACGCTGCTGTTGTATTTATATTAGTTCTGTACTATTACAAAAGCATTATCATCTTGGAGAGAAAGAATAAGGCCCCTACTACTATCTATCAAACGTCACAACAAAAAGAATCCCCAAAATGTCAGCAGTTCAAATAGAAGAGAGAGCGACTCCGCCTCAAGCCCTTTGCAACCATTGCCACAATAGATTTGTGGAGCCCAGACTCCTCCCCTGCCTCCACACGTTTTGTACACTATGTATCGAGGAGCAAGCCTCGAAAAGCAACCCCTTCTTCTGCCTCAGTTGCAACTACGAGGTCAAACACACAGGAAAGAAGAACTGGGTTCTGAGCTTGCCCATCGACAACCCTGCAAAGACCCTCGTAGAAATACTCAATTTGGAGGAGGGCGAAGCCATCCACTGTGAGATATGCGACGGCGACGAAAAGGCCGCTTGGAGGTGCAACGACTGCCCACATTACATGTGTGAAAGCTGCATGCGTGCCCACAGGAGAATGAAGTCATCACAGAATCATGCCATCCTTTCATTAGAGGAAATACGTGAAAAGGGTATCACGGCCCTTCAGGGCGGCAACGAGGAACTCTTCTGCGACGAACACCCCAAGGAGATTGTGCGCCTGTTCTGTCAGAACTGCACCAAGCTCATCTGCCGTGACTGTGTCCTTGTCTCCCACAGGTACCATTTTTGTACCATTCGTCTTCTTCCCACCAACAACACACCTTATTTTTTTCCAGCCATTACGCGCCAACGCAACCAACCGGTTGCATCATCACTCAACTTTTGTTTATTTCAAATACGAATGAAGTGTGCTTCCACGGTCACGTGGTTGCAATTATTGATCTGAAATTTCGAAATTTGTCGACATATTTTCTAATTAGGAATGGCGGACTTTTGTCACCCCACATCTGACCAATTTGACTGATTTTGTCCGTTTTCTCTCTCAAACAACAAAAGGGACCACAAGTACGACTTTGTGGAAAAGGTGACCGAGCAAAGGAGATCAGAAATTGAAAAGGGCCTCAGCGAGGCCAAGAAAAAACTCCAAACAATTGAGCACCACCTGAAGACCGGAAGAGAAATTGAACAGAAGTGCGATTCCACTACCGATGTTCAAGTCGGCGATGTGCACGACTTTTTCAATACCATTTATGAGTACTTAAAGAAAAGGGAAAATATGTTGATCGAATCGATTACATCGACCACTAAGGCCAACAAGGAGAAGCTCAAGTCTCAGCAGAAGGAAATGAAAACCATTAAGGACAATCTCTCCTTTGCCGTGGAGTTTGTTGAAAAGGTTGTCCAAGACAAGAATGATATTTATGTGCTCTCCGTGTTCCACCATGTAACTGCGAGGCTTAAGGAACTTAATAGCAAGAGATTATACAAACCAAGCAATTTACCACGCAGCACCTTGGATCCCGAGTTCGATGACTTGGAGACAGTTCTCTTGCAAGGGTTCATGAGAGATTTGCATGAGCACAGGGACAGAAAATTCAATTCCATTGATCTGCCTACTCTTACTGTTGGTCCCACAACCGGTGATGACCACAAGAAGCTGGCTAATCCTCTCGGTCTTGCAATTAACAAGCATTCAGAGGTATTTGTGGTCGATAGGGACCATAACATGGTGAAGGTATTTGACAAGCGTGGAGAATTCCTTCGCTATTTTGGAGGACATGGACACAGGGACGGACAATTCAACATGCCATTTGGCATTGCCGTGCACCCTCAGGATGGCAACGTATATGTTGCAGATAGAAATAATAACAGAGTGCAGATATTCAGCAGAATGGGCAAATTTATCCGTAAGATTGCTGGCGGCAGCACTGACATGCCATTCCAGGAGCCTCGAGGCATCGCAGTGGACAAAGATGGAAGAATCTACGTCACTGAATATGCTGCGCACAGGTTTTTTCAGCGCTCCCTAATTTATTGTGTGACATATGCTTGTATGCAGTATTTCCCCAAACTGACTCTTTGATTGCTAAAGGCTTCAAGTATTGAGCCCTGAGGGCGACTTGCTCTTCACGGTGGGCTCTGAGGGTACTGGCCAAGGCCACTTCAAAAGCCCTACTGGAGTAGCAGTTGATAGCAATGGCCGCATTCTGGTAGTCGACACAGTGGCCAGGTACAACATCAAATCTATCAGTCTCTACTGTGAGCTTGGCTTGCAACGCACGGCGAATCATTCGTTGTGCCCACCAATTGAGAGCAGAGAGATGAGAGAGAGATTGTTCGAGTCTTCATTGAAGACAAAAGGCCTTTCTCAAGATACTGATCAAGTTATTCGTTTGCGGTTCTAGGGTGCAAATTTTTGACAAAGAGGGCAACTTTGTGAGCCAGTTCGGACAGAAGGGTGAACAAGACGGCGAGTTCCAGGGTCCCTGGAATGTGGTCACAGATAAGAAGGACAGAATTTTTGTAGTGGAGGGCATCAACCACCGTGTGCAGATCTTCGATGCTGAAGCCAATCACATCTGCACTTTTGGTTCTCGTGGAAAGAGTAAGGGAACCTTTGACACTCCGTACGGCTTAGCCGTTGATCCCAAAGGAAGAATTTGGGTCTCAGACCAGAGTAACCACAGACTCCAGGTCTTCTGAAGAAGAAGAAGAAGAAGAAGTCTAAACTTTATTTAATGAGCGTTTAACCGCGCACCAGGCGAGAGAGAGCTCATTTCGCTCCTTTGATAGAGATCATCAGGTGCGCGCGGGGAGAGGGAGAAAAAGAGGAGGGGACCATAGACACACACACAAACACACAGAAAAATGCAGCTACACTGCATTTTTTTTTCAACACAATAAAAGCAGAGATATCTCCACTGCATTGGCCAGAAGGCTGACATCAACAACAATCTTGTCGTGGTGCTTATTTGGTTTTCTCTTTCACCCAAAGAGCAATCCTGGCCAACTCATTGTGGGCCTCAGGGAAGAATGGGAAGAATAAAGGGAACACATGCTGCATCTTGGCTTCCACTGCCAACTCAACCTGCTGTGCTCCTGCTTGTTTCGCCTTGCTGGCGAAGTCCGCCGAGTCATCAAGAAGCACTTCATGTCCTCCAACACTCATGTACAAGGAAGGCAATCCGGCAAAGTTGCTGGGATCCTCATAGATGGGAGAATAGATGGGCGACTTTCTGGCTTCTTTGTCCTGTACACAAACAATCAACACAAACGAAGTGGAAAGAACGTAATATGTTTCTTCATACCTCTTGGCCTGTAGCCCACATAGCACTTGTTGGAAGGAAATCAGATTTAACAAATGAGTCTGTAGCCTGGTTCTTGGAGTGTGAAAGTCTGCCCTGTGCCAGGTCAGCCCAGGCAGAAAGAGTGAATGCAGCGGCGGGAGAGGGAAGGTTCTCTCGCTGAAGAGCAAAGAGGGTGAGAAGTGTAAGGCCACCTCCTGCGCTGTCCCCTCCCACCACAATCGTTTCTGACCCCAACAATCAATGTAAAGTGGTGAGTACTCTTAAATCTTCCCTATTAATATATATATATCACCAAGAAACTGCAGAGCAGGTGTGATGGGTACCTGGGTCAATGTGTTGAGAGTGGAGGAGCCACTTGTAGGCTGTGACTGCGTCTTCGGTGGCAGCAGGCAGAGGATATTCGGGAGCAAGCCTGTAGTCAACAAAGAGCACACGAGCCGCAGCACGACTTGCCAGCTCAGAGGCAAAGCCACTGTGTGACCGAAAACCGCCAGCCACATAGCCCCCTCCATGCAGGTACACAATTGTCCTTGTTGTTGCCTCTGAGTGGCTAATCCACGCTACCTGAACCGAGAAAGAGAAGTTCAATTAACAATGCTCAACGTATTCTGAAGCAAATTCTGCTCAGCTGAATGATGTGTGGTGTCGTTACCTGAAGGCTGCTCTTGTCTGGGCGAGTGATATTCATCTGTTGCACAGTGGTGCCTTCTTTAAGGGGTAAGATGTTGCTCAGGCCATCCAACTCCCTTCGGATTGAAGCAACGTCCTCCAAAGAAAATTTCAGGAGAAGCTCAAAAGCCTTGGACTCAATGCTTTGGCCCAAGGTGGCTGGTGTGTGATTGTCCCAGTGCCTCAGCTTGAGCACTGTGGCCTTGAGAAAGCACTCAAAAAGGGCTTTCTGCACTGGGGCAGGAAAGGTGACAGCCAACCCAACGGCCAAAGCCACCACCAAGGCAAGTGCTGCTAGTTTCTTAGACACCATCCAACTTTTTTTCTCAAAGAGTCACACACTGTGGCAACAAGCCATGGCTTGAGTTGAACTATGGAACTTGACCAAAAAAGCTATTTCCTGGCTGAATGGAGATATGTTCTCAACAACATAGAATGAATCTGCAAGATTAGGTAAAATACTATTTTTGTAAAAAACCAAAATCATCTGAAAAATTTGACGTAAAACCCGTCAGCAGAGGGATTTTTCCAGGCACAACAACTAACTCACTAAAAAAAAAACTGGG
>MRZZ01001237.1:0-13024 GCA_002025285.1 Acanthamoeba comandoni | reverse complement strand
TTTCATCAAGAAGCTCAGAGAGCATGTGTGGAAGCATCTGCAGCGCCCACCGGCTCGATGTGTTCAGCTCATCGTGGAAGTCCTTAAGATAGAAGAGCAGCTCGGTGTCCTCCTTAGATGACCCACAGGCAAAACACAGCATCCCCAAAAAGTGGAGACCCAACTGTTCACAAATATGCCAATGGTGCACATGATCAACATTACATTAGCACAGATTCCGATTGAGAGGGAAGTTATGTGTATGAGATGGTTGGGTGTAGGTGCGCTACACAAGTTCTTACCTGGATATGAGGGCACATCCAAAAGGTGTCGAATGTATCTAGAAGCCACTGCTTTTTTGCCTTGATCTTCAAGCCCGATATAGTGTTGGCTATTGATGGCATCACAGCTAGCGCAACCGTCTCTCCCACGCTGAGCCTCTTCGCCTTGTTTGTATCCACGCATTCACTATCGCCTTGAGACAAACACCAGGTTCTGCACGCATTCAGAGAATTCAAAGGCAATAGTCTCCTGTCTACAAGCATACACCTTGCCACGATGACCTTTGCTTGATCTTGAAGCAATGCAATGTCGCTGGATGTCTTCAACAAGAACCCATCAGCAGGCAGAGCTGATCCAACCAACGATGATGGCAAGAACTGCATGCAGTCAGCAATCATACTCAACAGTTCGATGGCCTTCTGCGCTATCTCAACTGTGTATTCTTTGGTTTTCACATTTTTTTCATCTGTTGCGCTAATGGAAGAGATAGCAAGTGGTGATCGCAGCAACCGGAGAGCGTTCAAAGTTTCTGAGTGCAATTCTGACACCAGGGCTGGGGCTTTGTTCCCAATTTCCTGGAGAGATGCATGCAATGATCGGAGAGCATTCACCTTGAGTGTGTGGGAGTCCAACACTGTGGCGGATAAAAGTGAGCAAAATTAGCAAATGGTTCAAACATATGTGGCAGACAACAAAGCTTAATGTACTGTAGCTATTGTCAGCAGGTGGCTTATTGAATGGCAACGAAAAGAGGCTTCCAATAATCCTCCGTGCAACATTAGTAGGCAAACTTGAAAGTAGACGAGGAATGGCTGCATAGAGTTCTATTTGCAGAGGTTCTTCCAATAGCACAAAACGAGATGCGTCGCACCACGATGCCACTATTCCTATCAACGAAGTATGACTCGAGTGCCTATAAATTAAACTATTGTTAGGCAGAAAAGAAAAAGGCGGAATGTAGGGAAATCACGTACTGGATGGCAAATAGCATGCATTGTCTCTTTACGGATGTATTAAAACCGGCTTTCATTAGCTGCTGTACTAGACGACCCCAGTTAACAGAAGGTAGCCTATGTGTACATATTCGCAGACCAATCAGTGACAACTCAAATTCACAAAAATGCGACAGGTTGATCACCTTTTTACTGTGGTCAAGCAAGCTAGGAGAGATTCGACAAGAGCGGCAGATGGAGATGCTGTTTCAGATGATGACTGGGGATAAATTGGCAAAAAAAGCTGCCACTGTGAAATTTAAAAGATGGTACCTGTTGGTTGACTGGGGCTGTGGCTCTCTTCAACACATCAAAGAAAGCTCTGACAAGGCTTGTTTCAGGTAAGTAGTTCAAATTCGATGGAATATTAGTCTCTGCTGTTACATCAGCGAAGGAGCGAGAGAGAACACCCTTGTGATTTGTTGACGTAAGAACTTATAGACTTTTACTATTTCAAGAGAAATGTTTATACCAGTAATTTGGCAGCTTGTTTGCAAACTCTGGGCTTCGATTCACTAGCGAACCGGGATCTGATGCACTCGATGACCTGATTTACAAGTACTGGTGTGTAGATACCCTCTTCTTTTTTGGATAACGCAGGGGAAAGATGGCACAAAGAGATCATATACGATTGGAAGGATGATGGAGGCACCAAAAGTTGTGCGCCCAAAACTGTTGTCATGCGATTATCAGTACATCAAAGTAAAAGGATAAAACAAAGTTTGATGGCCTTACAGTTGGCAAGTGCAAGAATAACCCCAGCACGAAGGTTTGGATGAGCCGACGAGCTGGCCACTGTGAGGCATTGAGGGATCAGCGTTCGTTCCACATACTGCTGCTGCGGCATTGCATATCCCTCTCCAATGACATCATGTATCAGCGATAGCAACGCGATATACGACACTCTAAAAAGTAATATAGGTTAAATGGAAACCATTCGAATTGAAACCAACAAGCTTGTATTAGTAGTTCCAGGGTAGGCACAATGGATTACCCTTTGCACATCATGTCATCCCCATCACCGGTCTCTGCGAGTGGATCCTTCTCGACTAGTATTTGTAGCTGATTCATGATGGCACCAACTTCTTCTGCTGTCAGCAAATCCAAACGGAATGATCGAGCCGTGAATGTTGACAAAATGATCAACGAGCCCTCTAATAATAATTTGAGCATGTCTGTACCCTCTCCTCCTTCTCCTTCTGAAATAGAAGTTAATTTATGGATGCTAATTTCTCATGAACAAAAGTAAAGATATGCGTACCAGCTTTCTCATCTTCAGAAATAGCTCTTATGCTGGCGGGAGCGAGGCTAGACCTTGTGGCAGCGATATACATCTGTGTTATTAATAAGGAGAAACGATGTATCCTTATTATTAGCTGGTGATCGCCGCTGCTCTCCAGTGCATCGCCCAGATGAGCCAAACCCAGCAAACACCCAAACATTCCCCAGTGCAGTGAAGGTGTTGGTCCAGCTATTTGCATGAACAATAAATCAATTAAATTCAAAGGATTGAGGCAAGATCGGAATACTGAGAGGAGCTGTGTCACTTACTACTAGTAGCAGCTGAAGATAGAAATATATTCTGCTTTGTGTGTCCTTCAAAAATTTGTTGCAAAGGTAAATCAGGAAACGCGCTGAAACAATAGTCCTTCAAGCTATCAATGATAAGCTTCAGCAATTTCCTCTTGGCTTTAACTGATTCTGTTTGCAGTCCTTTGCTTTTGTTTTTTCCTTCTAAAGAAATAGATGAATAGAATATTATTAAAGACCACAAATGTGTTAAATATTAATACGATGATTAAGATGCCAGGAAACAAACGTTTAAGGTCTACTTCATCCTCTATCTCTCCGCTGGATTGCTTAAATAGAGCGCAGCTGAGTAACCCCAAACCTAACCCAGCAGCAAACTTGACCCACTGATTCTCATGTTTCCTGATAAGGGAGATAGAAGTCCAAAGAATTGTGAGATATGGTAACATACGCTAAAATCAGGGATTTCTTACCAAAGAGAATCAACTAATAAAGTAACAATTTCACTGAATCTTGCAGTATCAGTGGGATGTAACGCATGAGTCAGCACAGACAAGGAAAGTAATGAAGAATATTGAATCCATTCATTTGTCCCCTCTTTGAGTTTGAATAAATCGGAGAGTGAATCGCAAATGACTTCAATGTGGGAATGTGCAGAAGATGGTAAGGCGTTGGCCAATGCTCCCAGTGCAAAAATGGCATTCTCCGCCACCCCAGGAGATTCCTCACATCGTTTTTTCAAATCATGAGTGAGCTCCTCTGCAACTTCCTGAAAAAATTAAACACTCTTATCAATGTCTTTCAAAACAATGCGGACAAACGAATGTGTGGGAAATTTGGTTACCAGGACCAAAGTTTGCCCAGGCGCATGCTCCTCTTCTATACTCCTACGTGCAGCTTCAGCTTCCACTAATTCTGGGAATGCTTTGCGCATAAAGACTACCCACGACCCTACTGCTGTGGCTCGCATCATCCAGTCTCTAAATAGTGCACCAAATGAACAAAATGCTTGAATTTGTCATTAGGTCTAATTAAGACCAGTAGTTCTTACCTGTGTGGAGAGGCACCAGCATCTCCTATCAAATCTTGAAGTGCTCTTTTGTAGGCACGGCCCTTATTAATTACATAGCGGCGTAAAGATGCAGCTGTGCCATGAAATCAAAAGTGAGTTTCAAAAAAAAAAGGCTCAAAAGAGATTTGCTCATAACTACCTGAATTTTCAGTGGAACGGGGAGGTGGGGGTTGAAAGGCATAGAGTAGGGCGGTGGCAAGGCCGCTTCGCATTGAGGGCCGAGTAACGCCTTCATATGTTTCTGCCAAGTAAGAAGGAAGCACTTCTAACAGTTTCAGCGCAGGATTGGGGTGCTGAGAGGGACCAGATAACCTTCTTCTCTGCCCTTCACAGATGCACAGGTGATTTGTATTAGTTTAGTTTGTTGGTTATTGTTAAATAACCTGCTTGTTACCTGTCTCAACAGAGAGAAGGACGCGGATTAAATCTTCGCATGCTTTTCTACTTTCTTCGTCAGAGTCTTCCAACAGTTTTACATACAATTGCGGGGATGATACAGGGCCTATGCTCAAAATGTTACTCTCTGCGTAGGCTGCTAAAGCAAGAAAAGACGCCTCCCTTACTATGGGCGTTTTGCTTGCTGTTCTTTGCCAAAGCTTTTTTATCACCATTTGTGTGAATTCATCAAACTGAAGCAGAAATGGAGTTACTCTAAAGCATATAATGGGATTGACAGGAACAATAGCTACATACTTCATCATCTTCTGGTTTGATGTCAGAAGCACCGCAGGAGAAAAAATCAGCAATACGTGCAAGAACAAGAGGCCGTTCTTCAGCTTTAAGTTTGTCTCCTATCACTGCCCAAGCCGTCCTGTAAGGAAGTATATCGAGTTGGAGGCCAGGGCATGAATGAAAACATCACAAACTGTAAGACTATACCTGAAGTCAACAGCGTCCTCTCTACATAGAGCAGTCAAGCTTTCCAATCCAAGGGCTACAACAATAGCACTCCTATCCTTGGTTATAATATTTGAAAGTGGCGCAATCAAGTCTAGGCCACTGTCAGAATCCTGAACACACACATCTCGAACGGTAGAGGCTATCGCTATCCTCACTTCTTCAGCCTGTCTTTCGCTGTCATACCCAGAGATAATAGATTGTATTCTAGGAAAGATCCTATTTTGATTGTCCCATAATTTTGCTAGAAGACGAAGAGCTAGGCCACTGAGTGAAGGGGAGCTCGAGAGCGGGATAAGTATCTTCAAAATTGGAGCCACACAGTAAGAATTCGTGCTCATTGAAGGTAATGTGTAAAGCAGCTGTGTATGAGGGGGAAGAAATAAGTTAGATAGATAAAGGGCTACCAAAGTTGGGTTAAGAGTTTGAACCGCTGTCGGAAATGCTTGTCTATACCTGTAATTGTATGTTAGGGTCTTGCTCTTTACCAAGCCTGTACAGCAGCACAGGCAGGAAGGCTATGGCTTTTAAGCCGTCTACACTTGACATTTGTGGTATAAGATCAAGCAAGGCAGTGCGCATGGCACTATCTGTGGATGGATTGGCGATAAACATTGAAATCAGCAGTTGGAAAAAGGGGCTAATCTGCTTTGATGAGGCAAGCCTCTGTTTTATGGAATACACCCAGTGGGCTCCTCTATTCTTGGTACTTGTTACCCCTAAACGAAATGGACTGATCAATGTAACTGCTATTGCTACTATAAGTGGATATATTTTATAAGGAATCGAGAAAACTTACCTGCAGTGGAAGCCACTGCTTCGTAAGCCCATTGTTGTAGCGCATGGGCCTGTGTTATTAGGGCATAAAGTCCCACATTGCCTTTTGTATTTTGATCAAAGCTATTAATGTCCTTGTGCCTCTTTTCTTGCTCTGAATCCTTATGATGCTGCCTTTGGGTCGAATAAAGCAATACTTCGACCTTAGACAAAAGCTTGCTGCAACTGTGCTTGATTTGGGTATCAAAGGGCGCAGAAGAAACGGTGTGCAGGAGAGGAAGAACAACAAAGGGCAATACAAAATCCTTTACAGTCCAGGATAAAGGGACGCTCAGCGAGTTCAAGACAATTGCCAGCATATTCAACAGTTCCTTTTGTTCGCTCTCAGAGGCCGTGGTGAAAAGAAAATAACCGATGAAAGCTGGTAGGTACTCAAAGCGCGACATGAGGGTGGGCATTATGAAGAACAGCCGCTTAAGAAGCGAAAGAGGAATGATCAAAGACTGCTTCCTCTTCTGTTCACTGTAAAGAAGAGCTAACAAATTTTCCAACAGAGTGCTCGTGCTCAGATAAAGACGCTCTAAATTAAAAGAAAGATTATGTAAAAGATGAAGGACGATAAAACACAGAGGAGAGAAGTAAAAAGAAATCAGTTACCCATTTCTTCAACGCTGGCTGCTTGTTCTGGAGCTGGTGCATGAAGTGCAGATTCAATGAGGTCAGTCAACTCATGATAAACATGTAGCACAAAGGATAGCTCAGCCGGGGTCTCTGTTCTGATGTAATGATTTCGTTCTTGGAGTGAGTTCCAAATCGCATGTGAATGCATGAATTGTTTCACCACTTACCTGTAATAGGGAAGGTATGATATCAAATAACAAAGTATCTCAGAAAGAAGCGTTGGATCTCTTGCAGATTGGCCCACTTTGACCAACTGAGAGTGCATGTGTGTCTGAAAGAGCAGCAAGGAAGCAGAAACAGGAGAAACTGCGCTGGATGAAGATGATGCTGGAGGCTGATGAGGATCAGATGGAGGTCGAGCGTCGTTGAGCAAGGTGTGAGCAATCCAGGAACTAAAACAAGAGATGGTTTTCTTTGTCTCTTCCTCTCTGAAGAGATGGTTGCAGAAGTGAAACAAGAGATCGTTCCAATTCTCTGGCCTTTGATTGAGGAGAGTGATGTAAGGGTGAACAGAAAAGGCAGAAGATGACGGCGGAAGAGAATCAGTGAAAGAAGATAAGGAGATGGGCAGACTGGGTGATGTGGAAGAATAGAAGTGTTCAAAAAGAAGATCTGTGATGAGGCCCACAGCTGCGCTGTACGAAGAAGCAGAGACGGAAGGCGTGTAGTTCAAAAGGTCAGAAATCGCTTGCTTGGCCTCAATCTTGTTTTCCTTCACCAGCCGCAAGAGCTTTGATCAAATGTGAAGAGTAATTGTGAGCAAGCTGTAGGGATTTTTTTTTTGGGGGGGGGAGTAAATGCAACATACACAAAAAATTTGTGCAGATGTAAAGAGATTTAGGTGTGAGAAGTGAGTGCATGCACTTACGCCTTTTATGGCAGCCTCTGCAACAGGGCGGGAAGAATGAGTCAAGCATTTGAGGAGCAGCTGATAGTGGGGCAGCGATAGCGCTGTCTCACTGGTAATCGCTTCAGGCTGTCTGATGAGAAAAGAAACGGCCTTGGCGATGGCTTCCCTTTGGGTTGACAACTGAGGGATCTCAAGTCTGGCCTTCAGATCTTTAATGTCCTCCTCGACGTTCGCGCTCTCCATCTCTTGCGAACAAAATTTGATTCAATCTCTCCTCCCCCCCCTTTCTTTTGCAACAGGATTTGAAGAAGGGCTTTTCACAAAAAGAACTGAACAGTTCAAAGTTGTTATCTACATCATCATGTTTACAAAAAGAAGCTCTGCATTTCAACTCTTCTAGAGTTATGAAACTATACTTAATCCACTCAATTCCCAATTCTCTTGGCCATCGTCATTTGTTCCGGCACCAGCCTCTTCCTTCTGTTCTGTTGTTTGCGAGATCGGCTCTGTGGCATCTCGATGGCCTTCTGCTTCACAACTGTCATGGTCCTGCGGAGAAGAAGAAGGAAGAAGAAGAAGACAGCTGTTCTGGTCTGAAGAGTTGTTGTCCTTTTTTCTGATGTCATCCAATACATCAGCTGCGCCGGTCTCTGTGAAGGAGAATCCTTTGGCTTCAGTCCCGTTGTTGTTTGTGCTGCTGGGCCTGATAAAGCATGTCTTCCAAGAATCAGAGAGAGCCTCTGTGTTGTGCAAAAAGTTGAACACTGGGGCTGAGTTGCCATCCACAGGTGCGCTGTTGGGACTTCGAATCGTTGTTGTCGCATTTGGACCCTTTTTTCGTCTGCTTCGCTTCGCTGTGACAGAAGGAGAGGAGGGGGAAGGTCGAGCAAAAATGGCTTCGCTAGCGAATGTCAGAGGGCCATGTGCTAGGCTCATAGGGTCACTGTGTCCTCCATTCGCATTGTGTGTAGTTGTTTCCTTGCTTCCAAAGAGATTTAAAATAACATTTCTCTTGTCTCCACCATTTTCTTGTTCGCTGGTTTCCTTTTGACCATGTTCATCACTCGTTCTCGCATTTTCAGTATCCTCACTTCCTGTTGTAGGTTCTCTCTGATTCCTATGTTTGCTACCTGTACAGCTTGTATGGTCCTCAACTGGGTACAAGGAAAAGAGCTCTCTTGTTTGGATATGCAATTTTTCTAACTCTTCATCCAAATCTCTTATTTTCTCTTCCAACTCAAACGGTATCTCGGTGGAGACTTCTTTACTATCAGTTATGTCTTCCGAACTGCTTTGTATTTTGCTTGGTTGTTCGTCTTTCGATTCCTCTGATTCCTCTCTTAGTTCATGATTCAGCGCACTTTCCTCCTTCTTCTCCACCTCCTCTTGACCTTCGGTATCCTTCAGTTCTGTCAATTTTTCTGTTCTTTGGCTGTTCTCTCCTCTGGAAAAATGCTTGTCTATATCTTCCTTTTCCCTGTCTGATGTACTTGCTTCTATCTCTGTTTCACCATTGGATATTTCCTCTTTAGTTACTGCATCGAATGGAACTTGGAGAATCTCATTGTTATAATAATGTCCAAATATTGTGTCTCTAAACTTCTTTCTTTGCTGTACATTCTCGTCTTCTTGTTCTTCCTCCATTTGATCCTCCCTTGAACTAAAATCTAAATCCACTAGTGCCACACTTTCTACTTCTGCGGATCGTTCTGCTCCCTGCCCGTTCCTCTTTCTTCCAATCACTTCTCCCCTCTTCTCATCTATTTTTAGTTTTCTCCTTTGCTCGAGGAAATCACGAACATCGGCTCCACCTTTCAAACAGTAATTCCCAGCATCTCTCCTCACCCAAGCCTTGTCCTCTCTATTAAAATACAACCTAACAACAATACAATAAGAGTACTTTATTCCAAAAGTAACATGATTGTAAAGTTAAATACCTTGTGCCCCCTGTTATGTGAATTTCGACAATGAAGAGATCTCTCAAAATAATGTTCCCTATATATAAAACATCATCAGTCAAATAGCTCAAAGTGAAGAATGAAGAATGAAGAATAGCCCAAATACCTTTAGGATTGCACACAGGTACAATTTCTATCCTATACAAGTATGGGTCGGGCACAGGATTGAAGCTTTCTATTTTTGACCAAATGCCATTTTTAACTGTATCGATTTGTTCTCTCGTGATTTGGACACCCACAACTTTACCATTGTCGTCTATGCCAAAATAAAGAGTGCCTAAGGAGAATATAGTGTCAAAAAGCGAGAAAGAACACTCAGTAAAGACTGAATTTTACAAACCTCCGTTGTTGGAATTTAGAAAGGCAGAAAGGTTAGCTTCAAGCTTTGGGTGTCTGATTATTGCGTCGAAGTGCTCTCTCTTATTTTTTGCCACGTCTACAGATAACAGCAAATACAAATTAGCCGATTATGAATTTGCGCTTGGAGAACTTAAAAATTACCTTTAAATTCGTGTGTCTGATCTTCAATAAACGGTACATATGAATTCTTGACATAGCATCTCTTGTAGTAGCAATTCTCGAGCGTCAATGGATGCAGAGATAGGGCACAGGGGGAGGCGGAGGGAGAAGCTAGTGCAGTAGACAGCAATGGTGGAGCATTTACAATCATCTCATGCTTGCACCTTCTGTTGCGAAACCCATCATTCTCTTTTTCTGTGTTGATCTCAAAGCATTTGGTTGCTATGTTAATCTGATATAAGATAGAGTTGATCTCGAAGATATCCCGTGCAGTGTCCAAATTCTCAAGTCTTGCAAATAGCTTTTTTACCTCTTCGACAATCTGTTGGGTATTTATAACAATAGCCTGATCGGGAGTCTTCTTTTTGGTGCCAGGTTTGAGTCTTGTTGCAGAAGGTGACGGAGATTGCGCTGGTGTAGAATGCTTGTGGAATGCTTGTGGCAAAGGGGCAGGCAAGTCATGCTGCTCCTCATTCATATGTACACATAAATCTTGCGATAGACATGATTCATCAACAGAAGGCTGTGAGGCAGTTGACACATTGTCAGGAGAAATTGTGTCTTCCCTTGGTGATAGGATCATGTCCGAGGTAGAAGGAGAACATGACGGTTGAGTGAGAGAAGATAGAGGAATGGGGATAGAAATTGGAAAGATGTCGGAGGACGTGTCGATGAGGGAATAAAGGCTAGGCTTCTTTGCGGTTCCTTTGTTACCCATTTGGTAGTCCTCCCATCTCAGTTCTTCCAATGATTTTTGGGAATATGCAGGCATTACACTGATGCAATTCAAAAGCATTGGATTTTTCTTGTCATTGCTATCAGTTTCTTCACGCAACTGCTTTTGCGTGGCGTGTATATGTCAGAGAGTAGAAATAGAGAGAGAACATATTAATACACTCGCAATCGAAGGATTCACAAGAAGGCATACATACGAGTGTAATCGTGTACATAGGCTCCCCTGTACCTCTTCCTTTCACTCGATCATGAGCTGAGAAAGAGCTTGGGATACTTTGCGCATCACAAGGCGGGCCATTAGGCGCGATATTGGTTTCAGTGTGAACAAGGAATTTGTTATCCTCAGATTCTTCAGCTTCCTCTTCATCTTCTTCCCCTTCTCCTTCCTCTTCTTCGTCAACTTCCTCATCGTCTTCATCCTCTTCTTTTTCGCTACAACTTGGTTTGGTATTTGTTCTGATGTCTGCTTCCAGCTTATTCTGCCTTCGCCCTTTCCTTTTCCGGCTCCTTCTCTTTCTGGTCTTCTTGTCTGTTTCTTTCTTTTCTTCGACGATTGAGGTTCGATCTTGAGGAATTTCATTTAATAACGGTGCCTCAGCAGCCTGTACTTTTGGTTGTTCATCCAAAGATCGTGGCCACAAGTTTTGGGCTTCATTGAAAGAACTAGGACTGCTTTTTTTATCGTTAGGGGTAAGTAATGGATCTGCTTCGGGCAATATGGAAAGGAGGTGGGACGGCGAGGAAGCTGTCTGGGATAGAAGTGAGGTTTGGTCTTGTACTCTTGGCGGTAGAACAAACGGTTGCTGTGGCATTTGTTGGGCACAGGAGGAGTCATGAGCCTGGTTTTGAACAATACCACTTGCTTGTGGTAACAACTGAGGTTGAGGGGATTGAAGCTGTTGGAACAGCCGATTCAACGGATTCTGAGCTGGAGACAAAAGGTTCCTGAACATGTCGGATTGATTGAGTAAAGTGGCCTGTTGTTGCTGCAGTGCTGACGGATTATGGTAATTGAAATGAAGTGGCGATTGCTGCAATCCTGGCAGATTGTTCTGTGTGTACTGTTGCTGTAATTGTTGTTGTATTTCCTGTTGCAGAGTTAAGGCCACTAGATTGTCCTGCGTGCTTTGGAGCGATTGCAATAAAGGCAGATTGTTCTGTGTGCACTGTTGCTGCAGCATTGGTCGCGCTGGCTGTGTACGGTCAGGTGAGAGTTGGGAAATGGGTTTTGAAAGATAGTTGTTGGGTTGTGGAATGAAGTCGAGAGGTCGTTGTTGTGGCCAGAGGGTGGGCTGCTGTGATGTTACTGCAGCCATAGAAGGATATAGGGTGTTGAATTGCAGATGCTGAGGCTTGATAGGGAAAGGGTTGTACAGGTCATCTGAGCGTCCCTGATTAAGATAGAAGAATCGGAATTGAATAGTTGCTTTAACTGATTGTTTGGATGAATTCATTTTGAAAAAAAATGTGAGGCCAAATTTGTTTCTTGATCAGTAAGAGAGGCGAGACTAATCTTACCTGGATTAAGCTTTGTTGCAGCAGCTGTGGCCTGTGATCGATCACATTGGCCTGAACCTCAGCATGTGCTGTGGGTGGATGATCGCAGTAGTCACATCTGCTGTTTCCATGCCAGGAGTACTGTCTGCACAGGCAATTCCTGCATGGTCCTCTCCAAATTCCCTGAGGGTCCTGCATGATGCAAGCGATTAGTGGCTGTTGCTTGAAGATCGTCCCCACCCTGGTAGCTATGGTGATGAAACAACAAAAAGTTTTGTTTTTGTTTTTGTTTTTGTCAAGCACGGGTTTTTGCTTTAGGTGAGGGTTTGATTCAAAGATTTTTCTTTGTTTTCTGTTTTTTTTTTTCTTTTTGTTCCTCTTCCTGTGGACCTGAACAGACGCAGAGGGATCATCACAAAATGTCCAAGGTCAAGAAGGAACGTGCTGGAAAGCAGCTCCGCCACCATGAATTCGCCATGGGTACGTGCATGATTGAAAATCTCTTTCAACACATCCCTTTAAAAATCTTATTTCTCCCAATTACAATTATATGAAATTATATTCATCTTTCTTGATGCACCAGACAAGAGCAAGGGCCAGCATTTGCTCAAAAACCCGCAAATAATTGATAGCATTGTGACCAAGGCCAAGCTAAAGTCCACGGACATTGTTCTCGAAATTGGTCCTGGCACAGGAAACCTCACCATGAAGATGCTGCCCCTTGTCAAAAAGGCAAGAATCTACCCCCCCCCCCCAATAATTGTACTACGGAACAACAACCTTTAGCATAACTTTGCATTAACTTAACCATGTCCAATGATATCATCATTTAAAATAGGTTATCGCTATTGAGGTTGATCCTAGAATGGCTGCTGAGCTGCAGAAGCGGGTTCAATCAACGTAAGTGCTTCTTTTTCCCTTTGATGTGACGGGGGGGGGGGGGAATGTGTCAGTCAGGGGGCACACCTTGTGATTCTCTTCTCTTTCCCTCTTTATGGTATGGAGCAGAGAATCAGGAATGTTTTTATTGTTTTGTTGTTAAGTTTGCTAAAGTTATAATTTGTCTGATGATTAGACCCTACGCCCAGCATCTGGAATTGCTGTTGGGCGATTTCATGAAAATCAATTTGCCTTATTTTGATATTTGTGTGGCCAACGTCCCTTACAAGGTACTCTCATCATCATCATGACCACCACCATCACCTTGTTAAGACTTCAAAGATGATTCTAAGCTCTCTCTCTCTCTCTCTCTCTC
>MRZZ01001224.1:0-10767 GCA_002025285.1 Acanthamoeba comandoni | reverse complement strand
CTCTCTGATGATGGGAACTCCTGTGTGGCCTCTTCCTCTTCGAACACTTTGAGTGGGGGAAAAACGTTTAATAAAATGAAAAATGAGAACATTAATAGTTGTATTTTTGTGTTGTTTTGTGTGTGTGTGCTGTTGCCACACAGCTGAAGTGAGAGTCGACAGCACCACCACCACAGCTGCTGTGGGTTCATGCTTCCTGCTGCTCTTTTTCATGGAGCAGTGGCATTGCCTGGTCCTTCTCTTCGCCAGGCTTGGGACTGTCAGGGAGCACCCAAACCAACAAAGATGCTGGCCACACACACAAAAAGATTAACATTTAATTAATTACTCAATTAAATTTTATGATGATGTTGTAAATGGCAATTGGAGAAAAATGTTTAAAAATATGTTGGTTGGTTTTTGTTTTACCTATGCCTGCAAAGATGCCTCCAAAGGCGATGCCCCAGGCCACATTCTGGTCCTTCCAGTCAACAATTGGGCTGGCACACGAGTTCGTAACTGTCTGAGCCACAACAGATGCCGAATTCAAGACACCTGCAATATCATCCACCAAGTACACGATTGTTTTTTGTTTTTTCGGTTTTGGTTTGATGCGTTAACAAAGACAAAAACAAAATTAAGCTTCACTCTGATTTTACTAAAAAGGCGACGCATGCCTATGTCGTCATTCTTCTTACCCATATACATGCCCGCATCCTGGGCAGGCACTATGGCAGAGACCATCGCAAAGGGGATCGAGTTAAATGCGGTGAAATTCATGCCCACCAGAGCAGTCAACAACAGTGCCACTACATTGATTCAAGTTAGCAAACAGTACAAAGATCTGCAGTTCAAAGACGTTGAATTCAAGGGCTCCTGGTGTTGGCATTAGTACAGTACCCCACAGTTCATCAAACCACAAGAAGAGCAAGAAGCACGCAGTCTGTAGCGCCTGCGTTAGGAAATAAGTTGGCCTGACCTACGATTGAAACCAGAAAGATTAGCCAAACACTACTACACATGGACACACACACAGAGAGAGCAGAGATTGACAGTAATGGGCACATACCCCTCCGTATTTGAAGCGAAGAATGTATGGAAGAACCAACGAGTACACCAATGAGACAGCAGCAAAGCCTGCCTGGCCATACATACCGTACTTCACTCCTTCCTGTACAAATCAGATCATTAAATGCGTTGCTGACAGTCTGAAAGCTTCACATGAATAGAAATGTGTTTAAAAATTCAGAGGAGAAGGATGTAGATTCGTAAAAGTTGGTGCTTGACCTGGTATCTGTCCTCGCTTTTGTCGGGGTCGCCTCCATTCACGTTCTTGCCAAAGAAAGTAGTGATGTAAATCATGAATGGAGAGTAACCGCACCTGTGGTTATAAACAAAAGAAATCAGCACAAAACATATGGTTTTGGGTTGTGCTAAAAAGCAAAGCGAGATCTACCAAGAAAAGAAGAAAACGAGGCTCACACGCAACATGTCCAATGACATATGGCGGAAACCCTTGTAAATTTTGATAAACACTGCAAAAATGTTCACCTTTTCGCCTAACACAACATGAAAGTAAGTTTGATGCAACATGCAGGTTTTCCTTAAATACTGGCCTTACCTTCTTTTCTTACGTACTGCTTTTCTCCAGCAACAATAAGTGTAGGCACAACACTTAACAAAACTAGGCCTATCCCCATGCTGTAACACAAGTATGGTCGAACAATTAACGCATATTGAGACATGGAAAGATTACAAATTTATAATTTACCTGAACAGATACACATATGGTTGGCCAGTACCCAGAAACTGGGCTCCTACTACATTTCCAATAACGGCTGCCAGGCCTATGAATATAATGTTCAAAGTCAGGAACTAAAATCAGCGGGTTGCCCGAATAGACATCCATTTACCCATTGTGCATGAGACCATGGCATTTCCCATTTGTTGTTTATCGGCATCCACTACATCAGCCACTAGAGCGCGTGCTGGTCCTTGCATTATATTAACAGCCATGTTCATCACCCAAAGGCCAAGTATCTGTTGTTGAAAAGCCCTTCAATATTTGATAGTCGTATATGAAAACAAGGAACAGTTGTTGTTGTGTACAGCGAAAATCAGAGCTTTCCAGTGGTCTCCAACTGAGTTGCCATCCGAGTCACCGATAGCATCTCCTATGTATCCGCTGTATCCAATTATTGCCATACCAATAGCTGCAAAATAGAGTTTAGCATTTCATTTTTTAGATGCAGGTGAGCTTAAGCGAAAGATATACCACAAAGAATAGCACCAAAGAGAATGAAGGGCCTTCTTCTTCCCCAACGCAACGTACAACTGTTGGAAGAGATTATTTAAGTTACATTATCTTTTGAGTCATTTTACCACCAAAATGTTGACAATGATTACTAGTGTACCTGTCCGAAATGACACCAACAATGGGTTGCACTAAGAAACCAGAGATAGGACCAGCAGTAGAGAGGATGATTGCCACAATAGAATTGGATACCTGTGCATACAGACCCAAACCACAAAATGAATTAAACACCCACAAGGCCCAGTGAGAGCAGTACTGTGAAGGCCTGCTTCACCTTTAATTTTTGAGAAAACAGTGGAGTGCCAATAGCAAACTGGATGGAGTCTGCATAAGATGGCATCGTTAGTGCACAGGTATGTCATACACAAACTTGTGAGGGGGCAGGAGGGCTTACAAACAAATTGCACACCAGCAAGAGAGAAGCACAAGAAAAAGAGCCATATTGTGTATTTAATCGCAGCCCATGGCCCCTTCTTTTCTTGCTCAATAACAAAGAGGTCTG
This sequence comes from Acanthamoeba comandoni, assembly GCA_002025285.1. NCBI lineage: Eukaryota > Discosea > Longamoebia > Acanthamoebidae > Acanthamoeba > Acanthamoeba comandoni. The sequence goes on along the minus strand of MRZZ01001224.1, from coordinate 7,972 downwards.
TGTTGATGGATGCTCTCCTCTCCATTGCCACACGAATGACCGTGAAAGACTGGGACAAAGGAGGAGGAAATCCCTSGCGAGGKGYTTGAAGTGTTTGCCTTGGTTGGTCGGAGACGAATGACTCACAAATGCGAACACATTAATTTTCTTTCTTTCATATTTCTTTAAAGAAATAAACCTGTTTTTTTCCCAGCACGGAGGCGGAATGTTAATCAAAAATGTTCGACATTGTGAAACAATTAATATTGTAGTTTCTAGATTAATCCTGAAGAATTTAACAGATTTAAACAGAAATGCCTAGAAGATCTAGAAGGCCCTCGATGTATCATCATTCTGGCGTGGTTTTTGTGAAGCCTTTGAGCGTCGACACAGCAGATTGGCACTTTTTTTCAGATTTGAGCTTTCAGCTTTTGTTTGCATTCATTTGAATGAATCCAAAGATGAGTGAGGGAAATATTACCCATAATGTCCCAGTGAAATCAGCTTCCGATGTCAGAGAATACAGAGGTTTATTCTTATCCAACAAGTTGCAGGTAATGTGTGTCGCTCTTTGAGGGTTTCTTGATCACTTTTTCACTGACCCTCATGGCTGTTAGGTTCTTTTAATATCTGATTCGGAAACAGACAAGGTCTTCACTCTCCCCTTGCGCAATTTTGACTCTCTCATCCCAATTATCCTATTAAATGTTAAAGTTGTTAATGTGATAGGCAGCAGCAGCCATCGACGTGCGTGTGGGCCATTTTCAAGATCCTGCAGAGTTGCCCGGCCTTGCTCACTTTTGTGGTACCTGCATCCTTGTTTTTGTCTCTTGGTCTCCCTGTTTCATTGACCTTCTTTTCTTCTCGCCCCTAGAGCACATGCTGTTCTTGGGAACGCAGAAATATCCTGATGAGAACAGTTACAGTTCCTTTTTGAGCTCCCATGGCGGAGGATCGAATGCCTATACATCCACGGAGAGCACTAACTACTTTTTTGACGTTTCGTGGGAGCATCTTGAAGAAGGCCTGGATAGGTACAAAAGTCACTTGAAACCCCTATACAGATGATGGCTCATGCAATCTCTTTCTTGTCTTTGCTTCACATCACATGGACATTCAACCATACTCTAATGGTGTGTAGATTGGCACAATTTTTCATCGCTCCCTTGTTCACAGACAGTGCCACTGAAAGAGAAATGAAAGCAGTGGACTCTGGTATGGATTTTTGTTTGTTTTGAGGCACCTCTTTGGCTGTACATTAGTTTAACTGGTACCAACGCTCGTAGAGAATGCTAAGAATTTGCAAAGTGATGACTGGCGTTTGTATCAGCTGCTAAAGTCATCATGCAACCCAGCCCACCCGTTTCACAAGTTTGCTACAGGCAACTTATTAACCCTCAATGAGAGACCAAAGGTGTGATTAGTATCTACTAGGGTTGTATAAGAAAGTATCTCAATGGGTCATTTTCGAATATTCAGGAAAAAGGAGCAGATGTGAGACAGGCTCTTCTTGATTTCCATCAACAGTTTTATTCCGCAAATGTTATCAAGCTGGTTGTCCTCGGCAGGCGTAACTATCCCAATTCACTAAATTCTTCATAGTCTCCAAGATCTTCATAGTGCTTAATGCCACAATTTTATCTTCTAGAGCCTTTGGATGTTTTGGAGCAGTGGGTTACTTCAAAATTTAGTGATGTCCTTAATACTAATCGTGACCTTCAACTCATTCCTGATGTGGTGCCATTCCGTCAACAGGAGCTGGTAAATACATGCCCTTTCTCCACAAATTTGGTTGGCATCATAGTGACTTATTGCTTCTCAGGGCCTTGAATATAAGATTACCCCAGTAAAGGATTTACGTTCTCTTATTATCATATTTCCTATTCCTTCCATGACCGAGTACTACCGTGAAAAGCCTGCCCATTACATCTCCCATCTAATTGGCCATGAGTCCGAAGGCAGTTTGCTTTCTTTACTAAAAAAGAAAGGTAAACAAAATCATTTACTTATAGCACCTTGAGGTTCCATACCTCATCGTGGTAAAAAAAAAAATGTCAGCAGCATTTTTAACAAACATATGTTTTCAATTAGGGTGGGCAAACGAGTTATCGGCAGGCCCAAGCCGCTCATCAAGCGACTTTGAGCTGTTTAAAATAACCATAAAGCTGACTGAACAAGGACTTGGTAAGTATCTTATTAGTGAACTTTATTTTTCAACAATGCGTACTAATCTGCACCATAGAGAATTATATGAGCATTGTAGGACACCTATTTGAATATATCAAGATCATCAAGGAAGGCGGCATTCAAGAGTGGATATTTAAAGAAATACAGGCCATTGATGAAATCGATTTCCGTTTCAAAGATAAAGAGGTCTCTATCATCTAGAATAATCCATAAACCACGAAATGCAGTGGAATGTGACAACCTTTCTTTCCGTTAAATAGGAACCATTTAGCTATGTGAGCACGGTATCATCAAACATGCAATGGTTCCCTCCTGAGCATGTGCTCTCCGGTCCACATTTGACAGAAGTGTTTAACCCAGAGCTTATCCGCAAAGTTCTAGATTTCCTTAATCCGCAAAATATTCGGTTGGTATTATGAATGTGAAAATTTTCATCTTTACTTCGCCATTTCATTTAAAGAATTCAAATTTGTTGTTTTATTCCTTTATCAGTTTGCATGTTATCTCAAAATCATTCGCTCCTCTTGCTGACCAAAAAGAAGAATGGTATGGTACTGATTATAAGAGCGAGCCAATTGCAGAAGACCTGATAAAACAGTGGAGCAATCCTGGAATCAGCTCTGCCTTGCATCTACCTCCGATCAACGAGTTTATACCAACTGATTTAGAACTGCGTCCAAAAACTCCCAATGTAAGTTCATGCTCATGTTAAAGGACTTTAATACAAGTTGGTAAATACTCACTTTTCCCCTATTGTTATGGCTCTCCACGGCGTGCAGTTGTCCGATATTCCTGAAAAGATCCTTTCTGACGAATTGATGGAAGTGTGGTTCAAGCAGGATAATAAGTTCTTCTTTCCTAAAGTGGAACTTAGGTACTTTGATTGAACCATAGTTACGATGCTACGATTTAGATTTCATCGTGACAAATTCTAAAATATATTCAGGCTGGCCCTTGTTTCCCCACATTGTTATGACTCTCCACGTCATGCAGTGATGACTCATCTCTCAACAGAGCTTCTTGAAGATGCCCTAAATGAATATTCGTACTTGGCCGATATTGCTGGCCTAAAGTTCTCTCTTTGTTCGAGTACCAGAGGTCTCACTGTAAGCGCTCCCTTTCTCTCTCCTCTCCTTTTAAAAGAAAGTTTATTTTGACTATTCTAAATGCTTTTGTTTACTTGTGGAAAACAACCAAAACAGCTACGCGTACACGGGTATGGTCAGAAATTGCCCTTGCTCACAGAAAAGATTCTTCATCGTATGGTTACCCTGCAAGTGCAGCAGGAACGTTTTGATCTTCTAAAAGAAAAGGTAATACCTACTGCTCCCCTAACTCAATAGCCACTCACTAGAAGCTCATGAGTCATACGGCATGTGCTTAACAGACCCAACGTGACTACCAAAACTTTTTTTATGAATCAACCGTGGGATCACGCCCGTTACGAGCTTGAACGACTCACTTTGCAGCAGTATTGGGACCAAGAAACCAAAATAAAGGCATTACAGAGTAACCTTTCCCCACAAACCTTTCAGCAGACGAAAATGTATCAATGCTGCGGTTTAAAAAGTTTTCTAATTGTTTGCGCCAATTCCAGAGTTAACAAGGGAAGAAATCCAAGCATTCATCCCTCACATGTTGAGAGATCTTTACCTCGAGTGGCTCATTATGGGTAACATCACGCAGGAGGAAGTATTGAGACTTACCAAGGACCTCGCTGCAGTCCTTCAGACAAGCCCCCTTGTAGGCATCTCTATCAAATGGTTGTTGTGAGATCCATTAGCCTTACAGACATTTTGTTTCTTTCATTTTCAAGGATCCCAGCCGAATTCCAGAGAAAAGAGTAGTTCGTTTAGAAGAAGGAGTGAGTTATCTACTGCAGAAGTCAGAGTTTAATCCCGCTGATTCCAACTCAGCATTATACCAGTACTATCAGGTTAGCAAGCTATTTACACTAGTTTTGTAGCTTTACTTTTTTTTAAAAAATCAAGTGGCATTGATAATTTTATCTGAATCTTCCTTCTAACAGATTGGTTTGGACACTATTGAGTCCTCTACGCTGCTAGACCTTATCGCGCAGATTGCCCGTGAGCCTGCCTTCGACACTCTCAGAACAAAATTGCAACTTGGTACATTACTCAAAAGAGCTGAAACTCTGCCAACTTCATTTCACTTTGCCACAATTATCGTATCAACAAAGTAATATTTACTTGTATGTTGATATTAATGGATACAATTTTATCCAGGTTATCTGGTCTGGAGCGGAGTGCGCAATGTGTACGGAGTATGCGGTTTCCGTTTCATCATCCAGTCATCAGTGCAGGACCCTGAACACATAGAMGACCGAGTTGAAGAGTTCCTTATAACTTTCCGCGTACGTTGGCCCACAAACCCTTGCATGCAAGATATATGAAAACATGTTTGCGCTAACCGGGGGAACTTTGCAAACAATCCAATTGCAGCAACTCATGGAGGCGTTAACCGATGAGGAGTTCAATGACCACAGGACTGCGTTGATTGCCCACATCGAAGAGAAAGACAAGACTCTTGGCAAAGAGGCAATTCGCTACTGGACTGAAATAGCGACGCACAAGTACCTGTTCAATAGGCGCGAGTTGTTGGTGAAGCAGTTGCGCGAGGTGACGAAGGACGCAGTTTTGAAGTTCTTTGATGAGAGGATCGCCAAGGGTGCCCCCCACCGGAGCAAGCTGAGCGTACATATTTATGGAAACAAGTTTCCTCTGCCGGCCTACGACGCGAACGACGAAGAGCGGAAGAAGAAAGACGCCCAAGACAACATCCAAAGGATCGACAAGGAGGCCAGCCCAGCCAAATTCAAGAGAGCCCTGTCTCTGTTCCCAGAGAACACATAAGCAGAGAAAGAAAGAAAGAAAGAAAGGGCCTCACCTAATGATTAATGTGAGTTTGGTTACGCGCACACACACGTTCTTAAAATTAATCGTTTGGAACTCATCTTAAATTTTTTTAATTTTATGATATTTAAAACAAGAAACAAATTAATTGACTTTCACATGGGCCATAAAATACAACAAATTAAATATTTATTTGCACTCCAGCAAAAGTCAAGAAAAAAATGTACCCCACTACTTCGAAATGATGGCAATCAATTAAGTCTAGAGCGAAAATGAGCGAGCACCAAGTTTCTAAAGAAAAAGTAATTGTAAAAATGAAATGATCATAAAGTATATCTAAACAATTTATTATCCTTATTTTTTATTTACCAAGGTGTCTCTCTCTCGCCAGCGGGCCTTGTTTATTTGTTTAATCCAACAGAAAGTGTGTCTTCCTGTTGGTTTTGTATGCGTATCGTCTCAAATACAAATAGGCTGTGCCAATGACTGAGCGTGTTCAAAGTCTGGTGATAGACCTTTTCGTCCCAATCCTCCATTATCTCTTCCATTTCGTCCCCGGAGCTAGTGCTCTGCCTCAGTGCTATTCTCTTGGCCACAAAGTACAATAACCTCAATAGATCATCGCCATTGATTTCTCTTTCCTCTACTTCTCTCGGTGCTTTGCACCTCAAATCTGAAAACACCAAACGAGCCAAATTCCTAACAACTTCAGCAGCATTCATTATCTTTGGTTCGTTCTCCACTATTTCAAACTTGGCAAGTTGAATGGTACACATCCCATTGTTGTTCACATTGGCCACTGTGTTGTCATCAGAACATCCTGACAACAATAGTTTTGCAAGGGTGGTGCTTGACACGGACACCGTAAGAGAGGAATACCGGTTTACGAAGTCATAGCTTTCCTTCTCGTCTAGCTCAAATCTCAAGTATCCATTACCCTCATGGGAAGGCTTCAGATGAAGCAGAAAGGAAGACATGGTGGACCGGATATTTGAATAGTCACTTGTGTACAATTCAACCTCCACGGCATAGATGGGCTCAATTGAAGCCAATATTTGTTGGTAATTAGTTACGCAGAATATTTCCCTCCTCCCATCCATTCTCCACAGTCTCTGAGAATTCTTGAAATAGTGATCCACTAAGCACAGTCTCCTAACAAAGAGGTATTAAAATAAGAATCCCAATTTAATTAAGAACAGCTAGAATACTAACGAAGAAGAAATCATCTGAGCGAGTGCGCACCTTAAGGATATGAAAGAGTAGAGTTTCCTCTCAATAAGCTGCAAGATCCTCATTTGCCTGTCCTCACGCATCTGTTTCCCAGATGCACAGAAGACGTTATTGCAGAATAGACAAGAAAAAAAATAGATGTTAGGGGTACACGTACTTGTTGTGGGCAATTTTTTTCAATAAATGAATCAAACTTGGTCAGTATTGAGTGAGAATGCATTCTCTATGTAAAAATAGGAAGAGGCAAAGTTTATATTCAATAAAATGGTAAAGGTACCGAGGTCTAGGCCAAGGATGTACCTGTATGGGAGATATATAGCTCTGGCCATAGCTCAATTGAGCATCTAGTATTTGATCTAGAATGCTATTTGTTCTCACAAATCCCGTGCAAGCCAACAAAAAGATACATATCTCTTTGGTGCTCCAGCCAGTACTAGAACTGCCGCCACATCCTGCTGACGGAATCTGAATCACTGAAAATAGTTGATGTAGTAGCTTCTGGTCCAACTGGTATTGCACCATTGCCGGTTCGTCACCGCAATCCTTGAAATACTCCAATAATCTCAAGGTCTGGGTATCTGTTAGACCCAATTTTGAAGTCCAAGTACTAGATTCACCTTGGCCTCCTTCCACTAGGGATTGTACCCTACTATAAATGGAAACTCCTAGATCCCAATCTGTCCCCATCGAATTCCAACCTTGACATGCCTCCATTGACAACATGATACAATCTGAGTCACGAATAGAGAACAAAAGACAAGTAAATTTAACTGACCAAAAAAATTTATACTAAATAGGAGGCACCTGTTGGCGACTGTGCGGTGGAAATAGTGATAGAAGACTTAAGGAGGAGCAAATAAGAAGGCCCAACATAATCCTTCTCTCCCCCACAACGGCTGTCAGTGACATAAATCTACTTTTTAATGCCTGTTGTATTTTAGAGGCAATGAAGAATAAATAGTACCTCAAGGATCTGGAATTCATGTATCTTGATGAGTTGGGAATCAAGAATCTGAAGGGCTTGAGCTTTCTTCTCTTCACTAAAACCACAGGCAGTCAGTGCCTGTTCCACAACCTTACCAAGCCTTCCAAATCACACAACAAATATTGATATTTATAAGGAGCACCTAACAATACACACAAGGCATATTAATCATACCTCAGCTGATGTTGCCTGGCCGAAATTCTCTTCAGCATAATCTGTCCCAAGTAATCCAGGCCATTTCTATCTCTAATTGGATACTCTTGAAGCGTTGAGGCTAGGTTCACAGGAAAGTGCTTCTACGAAGGAAGATGCACATGGTCCAACAGATGTATGGGCAAAAACTTGTCAGCTAGGGCCTTGGCTCCCTTGCACACTAGCCTCAGGTTCAAGAAGTCGCTCAAATCTGCTCTCTTTCTGGGCCTGCATTGAAATCAACAATTTTGATTGTCAAGAAAAAGCAAATGGTGTTGAAGAGCGATATTGACACGTACACTTTAGTCTCTTCTGCAAGCTGATGGGTTAAAGTGCCTGCATTTTCTGAGTCGCGTCCTCTTGTCTTCTGAACATACTGCTCATAGACAAACTGAAACCGAAAAGCATCCATGCCTAGAGAGGAGGCATAAGCAAGTAATCACAATGGAGCAGGGCTGTTTGGGGGGGGGGGGGGGAGGTTACAGGGATCAGGGAATCAACGTGGCAACAATTTGTTCAAGCACGA
>MRZZ01001218.1:0-12801 GCA_002025285.1 Acanthamoeba comandoni | reverse complement strand
AGCCTACAAAATAATTTCATCAGGCGTCAACAAAATTTGTGTGTGGTGAAATGTGATGCGAAGCAGGAGCGACAATTAACCTCATCTATAAATTGTTCACCGCCTCCGCGAAGAATGATGGTAGCAGTGCGTGCTTGTTTGCAGCCAGTCAAGAAATTGTAACTGAAAAAAAATTCCAACAAACCAAGAAAGGTTAGCTCAAATTTTCCTCAGCCAAGAAGAGTCACGCAGAGAGTGAAAATAGTTGATTAGAAAGACGGTACCGTTCACCTCCAACTTGACGCTCTTCCATAAGTTCGCATGCACCAAGCACGGACGGATTTAAATTGTTGACCGTGGTCTGGATCTGGGCACCAGTGGCCTTAGAAACCCTTTCCAAATCCTATTAAATAGTAAGTAGCCACAGTTTTTCAAAAAGTTTGGAGTATTTGTTATGTTAGCCACAATTCCCTGATGGAGAACGCCTAGACTATACCTCTTGCGGCACGCGGCCTCCACAGAAGACACCCCTATCGGCGAAGTACTGGGTAGCTAAATCGCCAATCGCAAGGCGCGAGAAGACAACCTTTGCCCCGGACTTCACTATATTGTCCAACTTCTCATAAATGATGTTCCACTCCGCATCTACAAGTGACTGATACTCCTGCAAAAGTTGAAGTGAGGCTTAGTGTTAAGGGGTTGTCCAATATCGCTACTGAGAGGTGCTCTCAGTGATGGGGAAAATCAGAACCGAAGGATCTTCGATTCTGAGCTCAGCATTATCCTTTTCAGCTTTGAGCTCTAACTCCAGGTTAAGCAGCAAAATCTTAGGCTCAGCAATCTTCTTCGGTTGCTGCTCAAAACCAGCATAAGAGAAACACTTTTTGAAGGCCACTCCCTCGATGAGCATGGAATCCTGCAGAAGGAGAGTAATTTAGCGTAAAAGTGGGAGGGGATAGGAAGAGAGTCAAAAAGTTGCAAAGGAAAGATAGAGCTCATGAAAGGGCTTGATTTTTTTAAAAAAATGCTAACCTCCATAGATCCTCCTTTTTCCTTTTTGATGCCTATGAGATTAAGATCAAGATCCTCATCAAGGTGCATAACTGCATCAACAACCATCTTTGAGAAAAATGCGTTGTGGCTGCCAATGAGCTTAGAATTGAGCGCCGTGGCAGCACACTTCTCTAAAACCTTGCGCATCTCCCTGTCCATCCAAAGCTACCTAGTTTAAAATCTCACATGCAGAAATTACTGAAGGCTAAAAGGCACACGTACGACGCAGAATCTTTGCTCTCGAGAGGGATAGCAATTTCTTTGATTTTTTCTTTTGCAAGCTGGCAAGCCAGCCTGAATCCTTTGATTATTACTGTGGGATGAACCCCCTCCTCTACAAAGGCCTTAGCCTCTTTGAGAAATTCGCCCGCTAAAACCACTACGCTTGTAGTTCCATCTCCCACCTGGCAAGGCATAATAATAAAGTTTAATGATTGTATATGTCAGCTTGCGGAGCTGTGAAAAATTTTACCTCTTCATCTTGAGATCTGGCAATATCCACAAGTGTCTTAGCTGCAGGGTGCACAATGTCCAAGAGCTTCATAATTGTTGCCCCATCGTTTGAAATAGTAACGTTTTTGCCTTGATAAACCAGTTTGTCCATTCCACGCGGCCCCAACGTTGTTCGAACAGTGTCAACAATTCCCATGCAAGCATTTATGTTGCTGATAAGCTGCTGCTTGCCTTGGGACGTGTCAGTCCCCTCCTTCAAAATGATAATGCTGGGTTGCTTTTTGATACACAACAACGATAGTAAGAAATTGAAAAGTACACTTATCTTGCATCTTTGATCGGGAAACCATTACCATAAAATGGGACATCTTGCTCGCTGGTCCAAAAATGTTGCCAATTAAATTTGATGTGTTCGGGGGCGGAAGGCGAAGCCAAGAATGCGGACAACAAGGATTCTTGTCTTCGATTGTACAAAGTTGGATGAAAAACTGATAAAAATTCAGAAATCAGAAATAAAAAAGAAATCTTTAATAATAAGTTAAAAAATCATTTATTCTTTATTTCCTCTCACAGACTGTTTTGTGTGGGTGTGAGGGGCAGTATGTGTGTACGTGTGTATGCGTGTACATGAGTAAGGGTGTGTGTTTTCACTCACTTTAACCCAAAATGGAATAGTTACAAGGTATCAGCCAATGAAGTAAATGTTGGCCTTCAACAAGGTTTTCCCAACTCTTCTCATAACCTAGGTTCCCTGTCATTCAGTTGGAATGACATGGGAACAATATGTAATAACTCCATTTATTGAGATAACTATCTCACTATAGTCCTTAATTAAAACAATTTAAGGGTTTCATCCCCTGAAAAAAGTGAGTTTCTTTTCTTTGCTTTCCCCTGGCTTCCCCTATATCACCCATCAGGCCCCTTTCTCTTCTTCATTCTGTTTTTTGGTGATAACATACTAGAAACATAGTCTTAAGCTACTACATAGGAAGAAAGATAAATTTGCAGCTGAAGTGGCCATCATTAAGAAAGTATTGTCTACTATATTAGTGCTAGCAAGGTTTAAAGCTAAGTATATTGACAGCCCAGAGAAAATGTCTGAGGCCACAGAGGCCTGTTGCACAATGTTGTTAAAACACTGCCAAGATAGGCTCTGGCATATCTTCCTTGCTAGGCAGATTGACTCTACAGCAGCCACAATGTTTGCACAGATGAGGAGGCTTCCATCCTATATAGGTGCAGACCTGGCAACCTTGGATAAAGTGGCAACTATCAGAAAGATGCAGACAGATGTACAAGATAGAAAATCAAAAGATTCCAAGCAAGGCCATTTCCAGTCCTTCAAAAGAGGACAGCAGTATCCAAAACATAGAACAGAGCAAACTAGCTTAGTCAGCTTTACCAACAAGCCAAACAAAGGTGCTCTTAGAAGGGAGGGTGCTGAGCATAATTGAATTCTCTAATGATATTGGGGCTGCTGAAGCCTCAGGAGGAGCTCAACTTGAGCAACCTCCTAAAGGCTTCCACTGCAAAAGAACCAGTGGCAGGAGTTATCAGCAGGCACTACAAAAAATAAAAAGCTATAAATGTCAACAAGACTGTGTCATGGGTCAGAAAAGGTCTCAAGATACCATTGACTCAGAACCCACTAGTCCACTTAGAGGTGCAAAGGTACCTTCCTTTAAAGCACTAAGTATTTGTAGAAGAACAGTTAAGAGACTGGCTGGAAAAAGGCATCATATTGCCTTGCCCCAACTCAAGGATCAGCTTAAGGCTAGAGGTAGTCCCTAAGAAGAATGGCAAGCTCAAGCTGATCATGGACATGAGATTTGCCAACTAATTCATAGTGTCCCCCAAGTTCCAGTATGAGGACTTGAAGATTGTCCAGCAGATGATCCACCCAGGAGATTATATGATATTGATGGACCTGACAGATAGTTTCCATCATATAAAAGTACACCTAAGGAGCAAGGAGCTACTAGGATTCACTTGAAAGAACCAGAGCTACACATTTAACATACTGCCCTTTAAAATGAGCCTATCCCCTTATGCATTCACAAAGACCTTAAGGCCAGCCATTGAAGCCCTGAGAACTATGAAAATCAAGGTAGTAGCTTATATGGACAATATCTTGCTGATGGCCAAGTCCCCTCAAAGCTGCTTAGAGCAGGGCCAGATATTGATCCAACTCTTTCAAAACCTAGGTTAATATATCTTCTTAAAGAAATCTCACTTAATCCCAAGCCAGGTGAGAGACCACCTGGGCTTTACACTCAATACAAGAGGCAACCAGGTCTTGATCAGAGTGTTAGACTCCAAGAGGAAGTCAGTTTCCAAGGAAGTCAAATAGCTCATAGGCAAAGCACAGAGGGGACCAGTGCACCCAAGGCTGGTGGCAAGAGTAGCAGGCCTCTGCCTCACATTATCCAGAGTGGTATCTCTTACTAAGGTCCTCCTAAGAAATGTCTGCACAGACCTGGCCCACCTGGTATCTTGGTCCCAACCTATCACCTTACAGCAAGCAACACTCAGGGACCTACTCTGGTGGCTGGATTGCTTAAAAACATGAGATGGCAAAACAGTGACAAATCCCCTATCAGAACTGATCCTGGAGGTGGACACATCCAATACAAGCTGGAGAGCAGTGCTGGGTCAGAAGATGGCAGCAGGCACATGGGACAGCAGCTTAGAATGCACCCATATCAATGTCAAGGAGGCCTTGGTCATTTTTTACATACTAGTAACTTTCCTTCTCCTGATCTAGAAAAAATCAATACTGGTGCAGTCTAACAACATGGTCACCATCTCTTACATCAACAAGATGATGAGGTAAAAGAGGTCATTAGCCATGATGGCCAGAGCCATCTATAACTTTTATTGGAAACACAACATCACAATTTAGATAGTGCACATACCAGGGCTCTAAAACAACATAGCAGACACGCTTTCCTGCTAGATCAACAACTACAACTGGGGATTGTCACCCCAAGTGTTCTCAGTATTAGATGCAGAGTGAGGTCTACATACAGTGGACCAGTTCACTGGCTTCAAGAACTACTTACTGCCCAGATTCAACACCAGATACCTGTGCCCAGGAGCAGAGGCAATGGATGCCCTATCTGTACTATAGATGGGGGAGAACAACTTCATCAACCTCCCATTTCACCTCCTTCCCAAGATCCTAGAGAAGCTGAGGAGAGAACAAGCTTCAGCTACAGTGATAGCCCCACTGTGGCCAGCCCAAAGCTGGTTTTGGGAGCTCCTGACAATGAGCTCCACCCCACTAGCCCTGATAACCAACAAGTTAGAGGCATACACAAGGGGCATCTCAAACAGGATAGAGCCATTACATAATTCACAGTGGAGGCTGGTAGCTTTCAGGGTGCATGGGGCACTCATGCAAACTAGTGGAGCCTGGAAGCTCACAACCTCCTTGAGGAGGGAGACTTGGCACCAAACACCACCAGAAAATACCAAATGTATCTACTGCACCTCCTTGAGTGGTGCAAACAAGAAAAACACCTGTTCCCATTTGGAAGCACAAAAGAAGACACAGCCATAATGGCTGATTACTTGAAAGAAAGATCTAAGACCTTGGAGTGGCCAGGTATCACCATCAAGACCATTTGAGGTGCAGTCAATAACCTGGCAGCTATACTCAACATCTAGTCACCAATGAAAGACCCTGTCATTGCAAAACTGTGTAGTACAATTGTGGAACACTATACCACTAGACCTGTGATATCACATGCAGGCTTGGACCTACAAATTATTACAGATTTGTGAAGATCACAGCTAGACAACAAGGAGCTATCCTGCAGGGACCTAAAGGCCAAGGCACTGTCATTGCTCTGCATCACAAAATTCTTGCACCTCAGTGATGTAGCAAAACTCAACAGGGAGCTTATAGAGTGGAATGAAGACTACACAAAGTGCATGTTCATTGAGTGAGGCTTTAAGAATGACAAGGCCCTTCAAGGCAATGCAGGCTTCATCCCCTCCTATAGCAACTCAAAAATCTGCCCCCTTATAACCTTACACAACTATACACTGAGGACATGTACCAAGGAGCTCAGAATAAGGGAAAAAGCTATTCCATGTAATCTCTAGGCACCCAAGTAAAGGTGTAGTGTTTGTAAAACACTTCCCTACTAGCCTACTTACCTATGTCACACACATATCTGGCCTTCATACCACTAGCCAGCATAGCATCTAGCTTTTTCCCTTATTTTAGTATGTTATCACTAAAAAACAGAATGAAGAAGAGAAAGGGGCCTGATGGGTGATATAAGGGAAGCCAGGGGAAAGCTAAAGAAAGAAACTCACTTTTTTTAAGGGATGAAACCCTTAAATTGTTTTAATTAAGGATTATGATGAGGTAGTTATCTTAATAAACAGAGTTATTACATATTGTTCCCAYGTCATTCCTCATTCTCTTAGAGAACCATCTAGTTGCTGTTGTGCTTTGCTTTATTATATATGCTACTTCAGCTGGATTTCACAACTATGTTACAGGTACTGTTAGCCTCTCTACTAACCACTCTTATTATGTCCAAATTGAAAACAAATCCTAAAATTAACACATATCCTTAGAAAGTGTTTTTTTGACAAGTGCCATTATCTCCATTTTAATATCTAGTTGTGTGGGACATTACTCCATCTTGTAAGAAAAATAAGCTGCACTCAAGCTAACCAATCCCAGTTGCTTCATCTTCAAAGATGCTGTTTTACTTCATGATAAGCTTAAAGATGCACCCAAAAACTGCTCCCTCTTGCAAGATAAAGTACAATACCTAGATGCTCCACTTCTCAGAGTTTGCATTGAGGGAGAATCTTTCATTGTCCCACTACTAAATGGTGAGGATGACACTCTTGAACATGCTTGTTTTGTTGTACAAAGTTTTGGTGATGGATACAAAAGTTATTGTGCAGAAAGGCTAAGAGTAGATGGACAAAGTTTGCCATGATGATGATGATGTCACACATTATTTATACAACTTTATTTATTGTGCAGAAAACCAAAAGAATAACATTGTCATTTCCCTCCAAGGAAGTGGCCTGCCTTGCACTTCATGTGACAAGTCATCATCAGATTGGAGTGGCTGCCTCACCCACATGATGCTCTATCATTTGTTTGACAGACTTGCTGTTTCATTTGCTCCCAAATGAACTTTAAGGTAATGTACCAAGCTGAGCTAATTTTTTGTGATGTAACCTACACTTACATACACTTTGACCTGGCTGACCAAATCTACAAAACCTAGGGTGGCAGTCCTGGTACTCAGCAACAACAATGGCTCAAGCCACTTCTTTGTTGGATTACATGGCTGAAAGGTTGTGATCTAATAAAATGCTGTTTCAATTTCAATTAATCAGCATGATTTGTTGCAAAGTGTGTTGTGAACTGTGCAAATGTAATTTCAAGTTTGAGTGTGCAATGTAAATGTAAAGTATATTGAATAAACAATAGGTTTATATAGTTGTTGTAAGTTGAGATATCAGAGCAAACTGTGTTTGCACCAAAGCTGTGCTGAAGGGTAGCACCAATGAACTCACTATTGTTGTTGTCCAAAGGGGCACAGCTGGTAGTGGTATTTACCTAAAAAGGGTGGACGCATAATTGAGGGATTCATTGAGTGTGAGAGTGCACTAATGAGTTTCCAACATGATTAAGCTCTGTAAAACATTGTCAACACAGAAACTTTGCTCAACTTTTATTGAGCCCCTGCTGTTAAATTTGGCAGGATTTACACAGCTTAAATATGTTTTATGTTTGTTAGCAGGTATGAGTATGGGCAAGTGGAACACAGGAATGTGTGTGTGTAATGTGTTTATTGTATGTATTGTGAAAGGAACAAGAATAAATAACTGTAAACAAAACGTATTTAAGGGTGTTAAATCCTGCCAAATTTAACGGCTGGGAGCTCAATAAAAGTTTGAGCAAAAGTTCTTTGTAGACAAAGTCGTTATTAATTAATTATACTGTTTAATTAAATAAACAGCATTTCATTGGATCACGACCTTTCGGCCATGTAATCCAACACACAGGGCCTGTGAGGAAATCAAAGCAGATATACGCAACATCCTGGGCTTGCAAGATCAAACTTGCGAGGCAGAAACAAGCCAAGGAGGCTCTATTTGAATTCCTTAATGAATACTGCAATGTTCCTGCACCATTCCCAACACCAGTCACTGCCAACGATGATAATTTAAAGGAAATTTCTGAGGAGTTGGCCCGTAGGGCTGATGCACTGAGCCTAGCAATCGCCCAGTCGAAGGAGAAACTGTGGAATGTTGCCGGTATGACAATAGCTGGAGTAGAAAACGCCATAGAAGAATTGTGGAACAGTATGGAGAAGCTGTGCGATGAAATAAGACAGCCTGTGAGAAGAGGCAGTCTGCTGGTTGTCGGTCGCACAGGAGCAGCCAAGAGTTCTCTCATCAACGCTATAGCTCAACAAGAAGTGTGCGAGGTGACCCATCACACACCTGGCACAGGCATGCCTGTTGCATACAAAACAAAACATATGGTCTTAATTGATTCAAGAGGTTTCGGGTACCTCCTTCTGGCTCGTAAGCTTTACTGCTGATGATAATGCTAATCTTATTACAACTAACAACCAAATAGAGAACGTATCCAACCAGTTGAGGCTTCCCCTGCTGAGAGCCCACTGGTTGCTGCCATATGGCTCATTGATAGGACGCTGCCTGATGTATTGCTCTTTTGCATACCACCAACGCATGTTCGAGAGGAATTTTTTCTCAATGATATAAACTACGTCAAAACTCTGCAACAATATGTGAAGAGCACGCACAAATACGAGCCTCCTATTGTTGTGGTTATCACCAAAGCTGACGAGGCCTGCGATGGGAACCCATTGGGTAGTCGCGCTCACAAAGAGAACATAAACCAAATGATCAAAACACTCGAGGCCATTCCTCAGATGCAGAAAATGAAGCCAGAAAATTACCTGTGGTGCACCTCAAACCCTCCTCGAGATCAGAATGGTTTGGCTCCTCCTAATTTTGTATTAATCTCAAGATTGCAGTCTCTGAATATATGAAAACACCACAGGTCAGAGAATTTGGTCCGAATGTAGAGGCATAGAGGAATTGGTGAATTATTGTGCTTCTCAATCAAAGCTTTCCCACATGATCAAACTGGGCAAGGTAAAAGCCATTGATAACCGACTTGATATTTTGGGCTGGAAAATCATTCGGGCCTTCACTGTTGTCAGTGCTGTCTTTGGAACTATTCCCATTCTGAGCGTACCCATTTCGATCGCATCTGACCAGATCATGTGTGAGCTATTGGTTGTATGCTCCACCACACCAGAGCGAAGTAAAAGCGTTAGGGCAATCAACTGGGCGATTCGCGTGCCAACAATGGCCATAAGACTTGCAGGAGAAATTGCTGCAATAGCATTCGGAGCATCTGTCGTGGGTTTAGCTATAGGACTCGCTGTGGGCTCATCTAGTTCTGCTGCAATAACCTTGTTAGTTGGCACGATAGAGTTGGCATTCCATCGGAGAAACAGGGAACAGCGGCGTAAGATACAGTCAGTACTGAAGTAAGCTCCTCTTCTACATTTCGTCTTGAATTTGTGCACTAATACAATGAACAAAATGGTTAGCTCCCAGAAAGAGCACAGTTCTGATGACTGCAATGGTAATGCCCCAGAATAACAGACCTCTTGTAAGAAGTAGAGCTGATAATATGTATTACATAAAAATTAACATGGCGCCTGTGTGTTTTCTTTTAAATTTTAAGAGCACTTTACTCTTTTCCTTGATTCAAAATATAGCTACATAGTGTACAAAGTAAAACCAATGCCTTCTGTCAATTAACTATAAAATTATTTATTTACCTTTACTCACCTTGTGTGTATGAATGACTCTTTCTTTCTTTCTTTACATGAGTGGCTGATCCTCCCAGGTTCAACCTGCAGCAGAATTAGTCTTGTTAATGCTTTTGAAGTTGAATGACACTGTGAACGTCTGTGTGTCCTTGTCCCAGTTGGTGAAGAACTTGGTCTCTGCTCCTGCGCCTCCTCGGTCGATCTCCCAGTTGGGAATCTTGAAGGCAATCGTCTCGTAGGGCTCAGCAGCAAACAGCAAGTGTTGGAAGTTCTTGTCTGGGTTCTCCACTTTTTGTTCATATGCGCTCATGAATCTGTGTCGGGGCTGTATGCCCTCGCCAATCTCTGGATACTCGATCTCAAAGGTGAGACCTCTTTGGTTCGTGATGGGATCTGAAGTCTTGGTAACCTTGTAGCCAGGCCTTCCTATCTTGAGCGTCTTCTTGGGAAGAATCTTTGGTTTCTGTGGGACGAACTGCTGCTGCTCAGCGAGCTTCGCGCCACGTGCTGCTCTCCTGGCAAGGTTTTCCTGATGCCGCTTGCCCTGTGTGTGTGCCAGATAACTGACTTCATTCAGATGCAGCGTGAAGCAGAGCTTGCACTCATATAAACCTGATTGGCCAAACAAACAAGATAAGTATCCAGGTAGTGTGCATCTTAATGTGAAAAAAGAAAAAAAAAGCAAGAAGCACATGGATAACAAAAATGTAGTTTTTTTTTGGAGAGTGCATATGTGAGAAGAAGTCAATTGAACGCACCCAGATGATTTTTCGTGAAATAAGGGTCCTTAGCAAGGTCAAATGTCTCCAGGGCCAACTGCCAGAGCATCTCACGCCGATATACATTGGCCTGTGCGGCGCTGGCAACACCACCCGAGCCTGTCTTTGCTCCTCTTTCCATGGATCCCATTGTGTGGGCGAACGTCAGTGAAAAGATTATGTAAATGATGTTGCCGCAAGGAAAAACGGACCCATCATCAACAACAACAACATCTTCGTCAGATGGGAGAAGGAATTCAAAAAGGTTTGGAAATAATAGGGAAGAAGAAGGAACCTTTCTGCCATCTTAAGACTTTATAAAGACCTTAATGCTCTCATTGTGAAAAATAAATATCTCTTGCCCAAAAGCCATTTTAGGTACTTAGAAGAAAGTAGGCCATTCTTATCAAATAGTGCATTTGATACTAAAAATACTAATAACTAACAACTAAACACTGTGTCAAACACTTTTAGATAGTATCTCTATATATTTTTTACTTCACTAATTTAGGTGCTTAACAAAGGAGAGCTGAAGCCACTCCCTGATCTTTACCAGAACAGTCAAGTGTTTGTTTGTAACCAAGTGGATTCACTCAAGACCATAGACTAGTCTATCTCACATTTCTTGATCATTCTAATGTTTTCTGCACAGTTCCCTCACTGAATCCCCCATTTTTCTTGGTTTCATAACAACCGTTGCCCCTCTGTTGAAAAGGTGCAGATTGTCCGCAGAATTATGGAGGAGTGTCTTGGCAGGTGATCATTTTATTAAGATTTAAAAGAAATGGCTCCAATACCCCCCACACCACGTGTTCGTCAGAAAATATGACACAGACGAAGTAGTTCTGACGATGCCCAAGCCAGCCCTGTCAGCATGCACATTCGGGGATTTCACAAGAACACAAAAAACACCACAACCCAACCCCTACCAAGAGAAACTGCTGACATTTCTGCATTTTGGTTTCTTTCTCAGACTTTTCGGCTCAGATGGGGCTTCCTGTTGTGATCCCCATCTGATGTTGGCAGATCCTTCCCACAACTTGCAGGTTGACAACCAGGTATCACAACTTGCTTCGTCTTGTGCCTTCCTATCAAAATTGTGTTGCGGGCCTTTAAATAGGGTCACCACCACTCCCCACTCAAAGGACATCATTTGCAAACTTAAAAAAAAAGTTGTACCGATTGAGGTTCACTGACACACCTACTGATGGAGGCTGAAGAAGCAACAAAGATATCACCATTCGTAGTGAATGTTGAGGCTGGAAAGCCAGTGAGGATAGTGTGGGGCAAGTGGAATGTGTGCCTGGAATCAGCTCAGACCCCTCAGCAAAACAAAGTTGACTCAGAAGATGATGCTGATGTTGTCAAAGAAGCCATACAGATCAAATTGGTGCACCAAGACCTGCCCTCCATTTCCTCTTACTGCAACAAACAAGAACAGGTAACAAGTTTCCACCATTTCATTTTAGCACAAAGTGAGAGTATTGCTGTTTACCTCAAAAAAACATGACATCTTTTCTCCAAACTCTCAGGGTGTCAGTTGTTTTACGGCTCACAAAACAGAGTCTGTTTATTCACCTTTGAGCAAAAGAAAGAAGAAGAGATGTTTGGAACATGAATCTGTTGCTGCAGAGCATAGAAAGAGACCAAAGCAAGAGGTTCACTTGAACCAAACAGCACAGGAAAAGATGATAAATTCAAATGAAGTGGCTCGGCTGAATGAGAATCCTTCGTTGAGAGTGAACAGTGGACCCAGTTTTACATCTCTGCCTGATGAAATCAAACTTCATATCTTTGGATTTCTCTCCCCTATTGAAGTGCTCAACAGAGTGCCTCTGGTTTGTAGGGAATGGAAGAACATGGCATTGGATGAAGGCCTCTGGCACCTTATGTTCTACACTCACTTTGGAGGCTCTCCTCATCTGATTACAGACAACCATGATCAACCCTCAAGCAGCCCTTATAGACTTCACAACTGCAGATGCAGCCTCAAACTTGGTAAAGAAGTTGATCATGGCTGGAGGGTTCAGTGCTGCTCAGTTCTTCAACATTTAAAAGAGCTCAGGATTGCTTTAAGGCACAGAATGGATAAAGAAAGAGAGAAGCATAAGCTTGTCATCGAGAAGGAGATGTTGCAGTTCAGGCAGGAGATGCTTCAGTTTGTTGTAGAGGCCGGCTGCGTGCAGCTACTCAGAGGCTTGCTGAGAGGTCCCTTACTGAGGAGTCTGAAGAACTTCAAGATTGAGAGTAGAACAATGCTCTTGGCTTGCAAGAAAGAGAACGTGGAAGTGATGAAGGAGTTGGTTGCTTCTGGTCTAGTGGACTTGGAAGAAGCTCTTTCCATGGCCGTGATGATGAGAGACCTGAAGGCAGCCAAGTTCATCATCATGTTAAGTTTGTCCTTCAAAGATCTCAAGGACTCCACGAAGACCCTCCTGTCTGCTCTCTTCTTGGCTTCAGTGAACAGAGACAAGAACATGATGGACCTTGTGATCAACCTCGTTGCAGTCCAACCGCAAGAGATGAAAGACCAACTGAGCCACTTTGCCAACTTCTTGGTTTTTGATGGACCTATTGATTTTTCAGAAGACTGTCAGGAAGAATCAGCAGCATCTGATGATGATGAAGAAGAAGGAGAAAGTGAGGATGAAGAAGATGGGCACATGTAAATAAATGTTAATAAACTGTTCTCCTTGACT
>MRZZ01001216.1:0-12235 GCA_002025285.1 Acanthamoeba comandoni | reverse complement strand
CAGCAGGAACAAGGCATCAGTCATCAGGGCATCAGGCAATGGGGCACCAGGCAGCAGAGGACCAGGCTGCGAGGCAGCAGGACACAAGGCATCAGTCATCAGGGCATCAGGAAGCGAGGCAGCAGGCAGCAGGGGAACAGGCAATGGGGCTCCAGGCAGCGAGGCATCAGGTAGTGTGATGTTAGGCTGTGTAGCACTATTCACCTGGGGGTGAGGGTGTGAAAAAGTGGTGTCCTTATGAATGTGAGAGAAAAGGGCACCTTGACAAAGATATGAAGAAGAGACGTCTTGGTGAGAGTAAGGGGATGGGAAGCTTTGAAGAGGATGATAAAAAGAGATGCTTTGAGAGTAAGAGGAAGTAGCTATTTGATGAGGGTAGTATGAAGGGTTAGTTTGGGGGGAGGTAAGAGGGGGTAACAATCTGATGAGGGTAGCAAGAAGGGTTGATTGGGTGAGAGGAGGGGAAAGGGCCACTTAGAGGAGGGCTTGAGGAAGCAAGGGCTTGATGATGAGTAGTAAAAGAGGCATCAAAGTTTGAGGCTTGCCGCCCTTGCTCAGCTTCACCTTCGGACTTGGGACAGGCTGTTGAAAAGAGTGAGTCAGCTTGTAGCTGATTTTGGAGAGGAGACACTTGCCTTGGCCAAGAGGCTGCACATGCTCTTGTGGCAAAGGCAACACTTGGGCTGCGTGGTGGTCTGGCTTTGTTTTTTTATGGTACGCCCACAAATAATCTCTTGTTATGATTTTCCCACAAACAGAACAGCATCCAGGATATTTTCTTTTGCGTGCCATGTTTCTCTTTCTCCTCTCTTTGTTTGTTTGTTTGATGGCCCCACACCAGCTGCTTGGAGGGGGCGGGAGCAACTGCTTGGTGGGGGGGGGAAGCTGCTCGGTGCATGTGCACAATTTCATTTTATTAAATTGTTAATTTTCTTAAATTGGCACTACCAGATTCTTGGGTTCATGCAGATACTAGGTTTACCAAAGGGCCCCACACGTCATGCCACATAAACCCAGACAAGCGGCCTTAAAAATACAAAAATAAAAAAACCAATTTCTTTTTTTTTTGTTGGAGGGGGGGGGGGCGTCTCCTGTTTTCTGAGTGAAGGGCTCAGGGTGAGCTTTCATCAAATCATCCTTCATGGAAGATCTTGACAGAGACACTTCTGGTTTTCGCTCTCGCAAACCCTTGTCTAAACAACCAAGTGTCGCAGATGACAAGCCAAAGTACGACACTACTTCTATCTGTACTCCCACTCACCTTGCTTCACTCACTCGCCCCCACAAAATTCCATCAATCATTCTTCGAATTCTCAATTGAATCAAACTTCAAAGGGCAAGTGGTCATGGACAGCGCACAGCCAAGAAAGTGGCTGCAAAGAGCGAGCCAGCACTTCTGGGCCCTTTTCTCTACAACACACATGTGGCCTTGCTAGCATTGCCTGTCGTACTTGTGGTGCTCTCACTCGCTGGCAAAAGGTGCCCCCCCCCCGCAATCCAAAGAAATCTTTGGATGCATGTGGTTGTACAGTTTGCCCATCTTATCTGACTGCCTTTCTTCCATCCATTATTTTTTGATTTGTACATTTTTAGCATTGTGATGATTGGGGCAGTGGGTTTTATGCTAGCATATATGTGTGATATCATTGGAACTGGAACAGGGTACATGCATATTCTATAGAAATACATCAATCAATCAATCATTCAATTCTTCTTTTCTCTCATTTTCTTCTTTTTTTTCCCCTTCACTTGTCAAAAAGGAGTTTTGTGATGATGTGGCTGACATTGGTGTTAAGCCAAGTAACTGTCATGCTGTCTGCAACGACTCTCTTGTGGTACAGTTGTCTTCATCTTGTGTGTGAGAAACCTGAGAAGAAGAAGGATGAGGAGGAGAGAGAGAGAGAGAGAGAGCAGGAAGCAGAGAGGAACAGAGAGATGTATAGTTTGCCATAAGCCTTGTGGCATGAGTAATTGTGGGCTCTAGGGAGAGAGCAGAGATCTTAATTTTGCATTTACGCTACTTTACCTTGGTTTTAACTCTTATCGTTCCTTTCTTTCTTTTTAAATTAGGGAGTCGCTGCTGAATCTCTTTCTTCTGTTTTTGATTGCCTTCTTCTTCATTCTTGTTGGTAACAACTTTCTCTCATTGCCTATTAGTTTGATCAAGAACAATCTAGATATTATATATATTACTACTTCTTACAATATATATGTATAATATTTGCACACCTGGGGTTCCAATTCCTTTCTCTTTTCCCATTTGATAGGCATGTGGGGGTCGCTGCAGCTGGAGTGGTTGCGGCAACACTCCCAATTGGCATCCTTTCTGAGGGTATGTATGGTTCATCCTATTGATGACATATGTTGGAGTGGCATTCCCTTACTACATTTTACCACCGTGAAGAGTGATTACAAAAAGCCCTCATTTCATTTGCTCTCTCCTTCTCCAGGCAATGGAACGAGTGTTAATTGCAGCTTTTCCTATTGTGACGAGTATCATATTTACCTGGTAGGACAATTAGCAACAATTCATCAATCCATAAATGGATATAATGTGGTGTCTGACCAATATCACTATGTTTGGGTTATTAGGGGTATAAATACACATGTGAGCACTGATAATGGACCATTCTATTTGTTGGGCTTCTGGGTCGTGGCCTACTATCTATTCTCGCTTCCCATGTCGTCGTCCTTTCCTTCTTCGAGCCCTCCAGAGGAAGTGCTGAAGGGAGTGGAGCGTGTGGTCCATACGGTGTGGCTCGTTTTTGGGCCTGGACTCTTTCAACTCGTTCTTCACCACCGTAGCCTTTTGTCATTCTCGACGCCATTTGACGTGTGGGCCCTTCATATGTCAACTCTTGCCCTTCTCTTTGCTGCGCCACTTCTTCTGTTGCGCTATCTATCGCCCAAGAAGCCTCTTTCGTGGACCGGTACACCCCCTCCTCTAACTTGCTCATTCATCCAAATCATATTTGTTGATCATTGGATGTATATGTATATGTACATACCACCAGGCCTAAGCAGCACAGGTTTGGCAAGGATCGAAGGCCTAGTGGTAGCAATTGCAGGCTTGCTTGGCGTGGGAGCTCTGGAATATCGTCTGATCTTGCATTCCTATCGCCATCTCATCACTGTATGCTTCTTCTTCAGTTTTCATGCTATAAAATGCATATAAAATGGATACTTAGATAAATGAATACCCAGGTGGGTGGCTTTTCAGGTATAGCGCTTGTGACGTTATCCATGTATGCATTGGCAGCTATACCTCTGGCTCATCTCGCTGGCCACTCGTTTATTGTCAAGAGGTTCTATTCCCTTTGCAAAACAAAAAAAAAAGTTCGAACATAACATCTTTGTATCCACTCCAAAGGAACGTTGTTCTTGCTTTATCCATGATCGGCACATTTTCGGGCTGTCTTGCAATTGGTACGAGCTCCCAAAGCTGCAATAGAGAGGGCAGAGTTTTAGAGCTCAAAGGAGAGTAGAGAGAATGGTTAGCCACAAGCCTTGGAGTGAGAGCAAATGTCCAGAGGGTGGTTGGTCTTCAGACCCACAAGATCAAAAAGGATACAAGCAAAATTGCCTTAGAACTTTTTGTACTAGCTCATTTTCATTTTGATCAATAGGCGTTCCATTTTATTTATTGCCTGTTGGGATCGCTGTTCCCTACTTTCTGACCTTGTTTATCTACCGCCCAAACCTCAAGGTTGGACGATAGAGATGCCCTCTTCAATATGACACATTGTGCCTTTGCAAGTTTTGTTAAATATTCTTAACGTGATTTATATATGTGTATAGGCCTATGCAATTTTTGTGGTCACTGCATTGGCCCTGGGAGCATGGTATATACACAGAACCTTTTGGTTCCTTGAGTATCCTTTTCTATCCCAGATTGCCTGCGATTATTGTGTTCCAAAAATATCACCATAAGGTTTCTTTTTTAACAAATAATTTTTCAGAGTATACCTGGTGCACGCAGATATTTCGTTGCAGTGGGCTTGCTCTGTTCTCTTCGCCCTTATTGCCTTCTCTTTACTTCTTCCCGGACTTGTAAGTCGACACGCAGAAGCACTGCTGATGGCCTTGTTGAAACTGTTAACTCCCCCCCCCCTCTCTCTCTCTCTTCTTAGGTGCTAGGAGGTTTGTGGGAAGGATTGGGAGGGGTAGGACTGTTAGTTCAGGCAGCTCTTCTTGCGTATCTTGAACATGCTCTGTATCATCGTATGATGCTCTTGTCCTCATTCATGTATACACTGAGTAGATCTGTTGTTAACGGCTTGATCAACAATATTTTATCGTGCAGATGACTATCCAGTGTACATGATTATCGCCACTTCATTTGGAGGTCTTTACCTTGCAAACAGGTACAACCTAATGCCAATGGCTTTCATGCGTTAACATACAAGGATTGACAATCACATTAAAATTAAAACCTCTATTAACAATAACAGACTGGTGAAAGCTAAGGGCATTACTGAGGGAATGGCTTGGGCAATTGGTTGTCTCTATCTTGCCAAGGTACCTCCTTTACATGAGCGATCAACAACATCTAGAAAGAAGGAATCAGTTAAATCAATTATGGTTGTTTGTGTTACAGTTGGTTCTTGCTTTGGGGATGTCAAGTGTTGGCGTCGTCTCAGCCTATGGAGTGTTGCTTGCCGCTACTCCGCCCATACTATTCTACAACCAAAAACCTGCCAGCCCTGCTCAAGTAAATTTAGCCTACTTATCGGATTAAACACCTACAACCAGGCTGCTCACTATTTCTATTACAGATTGCTTGCCATGCAGCCGGGGTAGCGATTTCCATATTGATCGGTATCAATGAGGCTGGTCAAGACCTCAACGTGTGGGCAAAATATGGAGCTTGCCTGGCACTCTGGTGTGTGTGCGTATTGCCAATGTGTGTCCGTCATCTGGGCGGATGGCAGGGCTTGCCTGCTCGGATTATTGTGTCCTTGCTGGCAGTCACTCTGACTCTTCTGGTACCCTTCACTCTCACCCTTACACAAAATGCTGTACATCGCCACTGTATGATCCTAGTACATTGAAAGATAAAATCTTTAACACTTCCGTGATCCACAGGGAATTCCTCAAATGACCAGCAGCTCTCTACGCAGCAAGACCTGGCCTCTTCAAAAATCAGCTCTCTATCCACCTGTTTCAGATCAACCCGTATCACCGTATTTTGTCCCGCCTCCTACCGAGCTCACCGCTACCTAGCGGTTCTAACCGATAATATTTTTTTACAACCAGTTTTGCTGCGTTAGGTTGGGGAAGCTGGGGAATAGTGGGATTTGTTACATTGACTGTTGGAGCGATAGGAGGTTTGCTTCCAATTCGAGAACGTTCCTGGGCGCGTTACGTCTATGCTATTCTGGTAACATGTGACCTCTAAGCCACTTTACATTGACTATTATAACATTCTGACTCCTTGTCGTCTCTCACAGTCTGGTCTCTCGCTGTGTAGTTACATCTTGGGCAGTGGATTTGTTGTCTATAATGGCCTGCTGGGAGGCTTGCTCGCCATCCAACTCTGTGTGTTGGCCATCGCTCTTGTATTCACCCACTGGCCCGCAGCTCACATTTCACCTTCACTGCCTTACCTCTATGGGCTTGTTCTGGGCCTATTTGGTGCTATTTTTATTGCTGCTGGCCAGTCCTTCAACCGTTTGCCCACTCCTCTTGCCAGAGGTAAACCCCTTTGTTCAATAACGTCCATGCAAGCAGTGGCTTTTCTATAACTTATTTTACTTTGGTCATTGTTCTCTCTGCGCAGAGAGTGTGGCAGGCTGGCGCATGCTCGTGCTTGGAATGGCCTGTGGTATGGGGATGTTGTGTGCACTCTTCCTGAAAACTCACCTATCGAGCCTAGTATTCCAGCGCTCCTCGAAAGCGCGCAGAGCTTCTCCCACGTCTCTGGTAAACTGAAAGCCTTGCAATTATTTACAATTCTTAATAATTACCTCTCTTCTTTTTCTTCTTGCATTCCAATTTCATTTCTAATTAAATACAACAATAGGGCCCACTGGATTGGATAAGCTGGGTGGGCAACATGTGGGTGGTAGTTGGATTTGTTACAGGAGTGTGGGTGAATATTGCTTACCTGGGCGGCAGCGAGCTGAGCGTGTTGGTGCTTGCACCTCTCTTTTTGTTAGCTAATTCAGACAAGATGGCCTTCCGCTACCTCAACCAAGAAAACCGCTACGCAGCTGTCACCACTTCAACATTTTTGGCCCTCTCTGCGCTTGCCCTCCACAGTATACTGTGCTTCGACCAGCCGCTGCTCACCGTTCTGTTCAACTTGATATTTTGGGGCCTAACCGTTCCCAACCATTACCTATTCAACGTATACATGTGGACGCAGCAAACGAAGGGCAAATCTGAGACGCTCGTGTGGCTGTTTGCACCGCTGAACGTGCTGGTGCTCTTCTTTGCTGATTTGCTCAGCGTACAGCTGCTGGCAGTGCTCGCATGCGCCATGGCCGTGCTACAGTCATTCCTTGCCCACCGTACGCGCAGGGTAGGTCTCAGAAGCATCTGATGTGATGGCCTTCAGAAGCAGACTTTGTGAGGCCTTGTGCCTGCACGCTTCTTCTTCTTTGCCCTTACCTTTTTTTTTTGTGTTGTGTTCATATTTTAAATATATATTTAAATATAAAAGACTATTTTTTTTAGCTTCTTCTTCTTCTTCTTCTTAATCTTCTGCAGCCTTGGCACAAATATAACATGACACGACAACAATGTTGTTTTTTCTTTAACAAATAGCAAAAATAATGATAGTTGTTTGTTGAATGTTCCAAAAGCCCATCATCATCACTATCGCCTCCTATTAGATAGACTGTTAGAGATCAAAGTCTGGCTCCTGGTGGGATAATAGATAGTAAAAAGTAAGTTAGAACAATTATACAATCTGTCAATTTGAATTTGTTGTTTGTACCATTGCTGTTTTTAATTCTATGTTCTCGCTTTTGGCTTCTGGAGTCATTGTTACATCTCTCCTTCTCTTCACTCTTTATTTTCTTCAACCCACATGTCTCTGATGTTTGGAAGGCCAAATATTACTTTTGTCTCATCTTTTTTATATTTTTTGCTTGTTATTATTTATTATTATTATTTTAAGAAAGTGATAAGAAAAAGGCACAAATAAAAATCAAAGACACCAGCCAATTAAATTCATATCTTCACCTGTGACTTGTGGGAAATCATCTGTAGCTCATCTGTGGGTGGGAATTCTTTTGTTATTGTTGCACCAAGCCACACTTGACCACAACTACTTGCATCTTATCAGCATACCCAGTGCAAGAGAGTGTGGCCACACTCAGACAGATCTTCTTTTTTCTGCAATGATGCCTCAGCTAACATTAAGCCCTGCATCACTGTTATCCATTATTGTTTTACTATCCATTCTGACAAGCCAAGTGCACTGCTATCAATTAAGAGATGATGCCTACAAGACTGCAGAACCACCAAAATTCTTTCCTTTCCATTTAGAGACACCTTTGCAAAAGACAAAGTGGCTTGACCAGTCTACTGGCTTACACAGTATCATTTATCAGGTTAGTTTCTAGAGTGTGAAAGAGAGCCTTGGCATTTAGTGACCAGGGACTCTCTAAAGAGGAGGTAAAGAGGAGAGAGAGAGAGAATGATGCTGTGCTTGAAAGATCACTACTGCATTCTTGTCTCTTTTTTAATCGATTAAAAAAACTGTTTGCTGCTGCAACAGGAGCCAAATAAGCTCGCAGCCATAAAATCTTGGAAGGCGCTTCGAGGACAAGCAGCAAAAAAATTGACAGGCAGTGAGTACTACGACTTCATTCCAAAGTTTGAGGCCTCCTTGAGGAATGATGCTTCACCATCCACTTGGTCAACAGGCTGCTTTGCGGTTTGGTCCCCCCCCCCTTCTACTCACTTTCTCTGCTCAACTCTTGGGTTCTTCTTTTTAGCTGTATTGTTTGCACATGTGCCTGTGTGTTTAATAGACTTTTATTATGTGTCTTGAACATTGGAATTGCGTGTGTGTGTGTGTGTAATGCAGCAAACGCTGGGCAGCATAGAGGCCAATCCCAACGGCGGCACCGTCAAAATTGTCACCCAGGGCCACAAGAGCTGGTTCTGCATCGACTGGTAACTCATGTTGCATCACCACATCTTCTTCTTGGATGTATTTGGAGGAGTGTGATGAAATTATAGTAGGTTATTAATGAGTTACATAAAATTGCACCTAACATATCTCTCTGTGTTTTTGTTTGTGTATCTGTGATTTCATCATCTGGATAAGGTATCTCTTTGCCACTAGGGAAGGCATATACATTCATCCTATTTACAGTGAAGGAACAAATGAAAGTGAGTACACAACCATCTTCTTGTGTTTTTTTTTTTTTTTTTGAGATGATTGATTTCTTTTGGACTGTTACTTACAACAATTTGTAGTTGATTTTGATGAGTGGAACAAGAATGAGTACGCTGACATAATCGAAAATGGATTCCAAGTGTTCCTTATCACTGAAGGACTTATTGATACAATTGTGGACCTCGCCGAGACTTGGCTTGAGCTGGTTAGGTGTTTCTTTATTTATTTGCTTATTTAAATGTAACTAACGTTTTTTTTCATTTTTTTTGTCTTACAACTCAAAGTTCAGCTGTGTGGGTGACATGCAAGCTAATAACGTGAAGTTCCTTCAAGAGAGGATGAACATCACATTAAAAGGCATGTAACCCTTTCTTTTTCCGCATAGACTATTAGATAAAGTTTCTTGTGCATAATAATTCTAATAATTCTAATAATAATAGAGAGGACGCAGACCATTGTGGCGCTAAATGAAAGCGAAATCCAGTCTGGCATGTACCTTGCTATCACAAGACTTGATGGCCTTGACCCAATGATCATGTAAAATATTATTATTTTTTTTTCCCCTTACATTAAGCATATGATCTTTGATGCAAGCTATATTATATGTGTCTTCTCTTTAAAGGTGGGGCACTGGAGGCCATACTGGCCACACTGCGATTACCATGTGGATGAATGGGGAACTGTATGCCATGGAGTCCACATCGGTATGACATTGACACAACCACTCTCTTAACATTACGTTAACCCGTATTAATAACCAACTCTTTCACCGTAACAGAACCCATGGCCTTTGACATGTCAATACTGGCCGCAACCAGAAAACATAATGAAGACCCCATGGGCTAAGTGGATTGAAGATGCGAAAAGGGCAAATTATCTAGTATCCATCTTCCCACTAAGTCCTGCTCTCCAGAATAAATTTAATGAAACAGCTGCTTTAGAATTCTTTAAATCAGTGGAAGGTGCAGTTCCTCCTCGCCAGCGATTCTTTTCTTAAGTATGGTCTAACAACACCAACCTCTTATTATTATAGGACACCCATATGGCTTCAGCAACTTTATTTACGGCTGGATAGACACTGAGACTGGGAATTGGCCGCCACCTCTAACGGAGCAATTAGTTGCAGTGGGCTTTTCTCTGATTGACCGACTTTATCCCTCCGGCGCAAATATCATTTACCTTGATGGACTCAATCTACGTAATCTAGCTTCCCTCCTCCCCTCCTCTCTCTGCAGAGATGATGAAGTTTTAAAAACAACATCTCCAATACTGCATCTTCTCTCTTTCTGGCACATTAGGTTTGAAGCAGATGGGCCAAAAGGCTTGCCCAGATATGGAGTGTGTTGTGGATGTGCTGGTACGACTCAATATGACCTTTGGTGCCCTCATGTCCATTCCTGAGCAAGATGATTGGTTGTATCCAGATGGAAAGAACATGGTGTGCGATGTACGTATTTTTTAGTAACTTCATTCTTTACCTTACAACTGTTATATATAACAATATATATTAATATATTGTTGTTGTTGTGCACACACAGGTCTTTGTCCTTTCCATGTACAAGGCTGGCGGGGTATTTGGCGAGCTGGCCAATCAAATTCAAGCTGCTGAGCAAACCCCCAAAGATAGCTACATGGTTTGTATTTTTTTTTTTTTTTTGAGTTGAAGTGATAACATAGTCCTATATATATATATAACCTATGTCTTTATTATTATTAATGTACATTACTAATGTTGTCTTTGTGTTAGATGCGCATTTATGATGACAATTGGTCGATGCCCGACTCCTGCAAAGTGGACAATCAGCCTTGGTGCCAAATCATGGGCAAATGTATGAATACCATTGCAGTCCCCCCCCCCCAATACAAAAGATCAATGTTACAACACAAACTACTACTGACACTATTTGTTAACACTTGTGCTGAACTCCACTACTTACCCAAAATAATAGACGTGTTGGATTTGCCAGGCTGGAATTCAATACCCCTTTATCCTCACATGAATGAAAAGGTAAGTAAAGAATCAAATGAAAAATCCTGTGTTATATTATTAGCATTAGTATTAGTTTCCTCAATCAATAATGTTAAATCTTCTGCTGCTTCTTCTTCTACTACTACTACTGCTACTACCTAGTGTCAAAGTTTGCCCACTGCCTATGAGAGATGCAAGGGCATGAAATTTGATGATCCCAGCTGCAAGTGCTAATGTGTGGGCTCACACACAAGTGACCATTCAATCAATATATGACCTCAGGTTGCCTCTTCACAAAATAAATACGTAATTTTTGCATTATTTTATTCCCCTATGAGTATCACTCTTATTGCCACATATTGTGGCCCTGTTGTTCACAAGGGCTATCACACTGGGTCTCTCTTGCATCTGTTTCGTCTTATTCCTGAATAAGCATCGTGGGATGGAATGCTGTAGGATATTCTTTGACCTTGACCTTGTAGTTCATGACATCAATCAATCAATCACTCAAATTGTAGTGAGCATGAACATGTATGAAGGAGAGAGAAAAAGGAGTAGAAGAGAAGAAAAACTGTTGTCAACTTAATCAATAACTAAAAATACTCCTCTTTGCCAAGTAGAGAAGCTTTTAAAGATTACAAAATAAAAGAGAAAACAACTGATATGTCTTATTATACAACTGAGTATAAAAGGTAGGTCCAAGTTAAAACTTTCTTTTCAGGCAACCCACTAATAACTGTAAACTCAAAACTATAACTGTCATCTATAACTATAACTAGCACTAATACATTTATAAAATAAGTTTTAATTCAGAAAGAAACTTGGACTTAGACTAGGTTTTACTAAAAAATAAATGAATGAAAATCAAAAATCAAAAATCAAAGAAAGCTGGTCCCAGAAGCCCACTTCTAGATGAAATACACCTGATCTAGAAATTTACTCCAATGTAAACGGACATTTGATTCTCTCCTATCAAAAATCAAAAACATTAAATCTCCCAATCCAATTGATTTGGATAATTACACCATCCGCGGTGTTTTACGTGGCACGACCTACTGACCAACCAAATTTCAAAAATAGATGAAATCTTCTGAACCTCCCTTGTCTGGATGTTGTCTTGTGAACTTTACTCTATCCTTCACTTCAAAAAGCTACCTCCTATTTTTTTTCTCCTGTTTTTCTTCTTCTTCTTCTTCTTGCAGTTGAGTTGATCATGCTTGCACAATTACCACGGGAGCCTGCGTATCAGAGAGGAAGTGAGAATCCTGTCGAAGGATTGCCAGTGTTCATCAAGGGCCAGGTGGTGCATGGTTTTGGCAGAGGCAGCAAACAGCTGGGCATTCCCACAGGTAATGCAAGCCATGCTCACAATCATAATTGCTGAACATAAAGCTGTCGTTCATTCCTGGGAAATCCCTAGCCCCCCCCCCCCCACAAAATCTATTGCTCATCGTCACTTTTTTTTTTTGGATTATTAGCAAATTTGCCAATAGAAGAGTACAAACAAGTTATAGAGAGACTGCCTGTTGGTGTTTATTATGGCTGGGCAAATGTTCCTT
The DNA here is from genome assembly GCA_002025285.1 of Acanthamoeba comandoni. NCBI lineage: Eukaryota > Discosea > Longamoebia > Acanthamoebidae > Acanthamoeba > Acanthamoeba comandoni. The sequence goes on along the minus strand of MRZZ01001216.1, from coordinate 354 downwards.
CTCGAGATAAAGTAATCGCATCTCCTTGCCCTCAGTTTTTTTTTAACCAAACATCATGTTAACGTTCATACCGATCTTTCACAGGAAGTATACAAGGTTGCCCTTTCTATAGGTTGGAACCCATTTTACAAGAACAAACACAAAACATTGGTACCACATTTGTTACCTTGTGAATTTATACAGTTCACTTTCTGATGTTTGACCCTGCAACTCCTCTCTTTTTCGCGCTCTTCTTCACTTTTGTGTGTGTGTGTTTCCAGGAGGGCCACATCATCCATGACTATGGAGATGATTTTTATAGTGAAGAGATGCGAATGATCATTCTGGGCTACATTCGACCCGAATGTGATTTTC